>JAAGAY010148180.1:3099-49981 GCA_011801015.1 Ardeotis arabs | reverse complement strand
GGTTTTTTGTTTGTTTTTTTTTTTAATACCCTGCCCAGCAAATGAAGCAGGATGGTTTCTCTTTCACCACTCACGCACACAGTGGGAAAAACACCGATCCCACCCTTATTTTCCCTTTCACACGGAGCCGTAGGTACGGAACAGCGTTCCTCCTGATGCCGCGCTGGGTGTTTCCATGAAAACCCCCGGCAGCTCGCTGAAGGCTGGGGGTGCAGTGCTTTCCCTTCGGCTCATGAACACGCGTGTGACCCGCTCTCGGTTCCTCTTTCCTTCCTCGCGTCCATCATTTCACATTTCTAGAGCGCGGGGCGGCTGGGTACGCATCCGTCCATAGATCCGCGCGGAGGGACGCTTGGAGAAAGGAATGCTGCTCCTCCCTCCCCTCCCCACAGCCCGTTTTAATAAATAATTCCGGGCGGCTGAGGGATTTGTTCATTCCGAAAGGTCTCCCCCTCGCATCTCTCAGCGCCCGGCCCAGGGAGACGCCATGATAACAAGGCTGGCTCGGGGTCCCCGCTCGCAGTGTCATTGTCAGCCAGCGGTGAAAGGGAAGAAAACGCGCGCGGTACACCTGACAGCCGCGCAAGGTTACGCTCCCATCTCCGAGAACGTTTCGTGCTGCCGGGAGAGCAGCGCCGCGGCGCTGGGGAGGAGGCGAACGGGGAAAGAAAACAAAACAAGAGAAAAATCCTTTCTGAAACACAAGCTTTGAAAAAAGCGTTGGGCGCGAGCAGGGAGTTCATTTGCATTTCCAATGACTAGCACTAATCCTCCACTACCACATTTATATTTCCTTATTACTCTTCCTAATTATCTTCCCTTTTTGCTGGCAGCTTCTTCTCCTCTCTCCATTCCCTGCTCCTCCCCGCTTCCCAACGCCCGGCGCATCGCTGTCCGGCTGGGGGCCAGATGACCAGGGGCTAACGGTGGCCCACCCGCCCTGGCCCACGCAGCCCCTAAAACACGGGGACCAGGGCGGGGGCGTCCCGCCACCCCCTGCCCCACCCGGACTTTAGCGGCCTTGGATCTGCCAAGAAACGTGTCTGGGGCCCAGGAAGAGCAGAGGGGGTTTGCCAGGTCGCTGGGGTCGGTGGGCCGTGGGGTGCCTCCGTGGCTCGAAGGGGCTGCACCCACCCCGCAGGCCCCCATCACAGCACCCCACCCACCCAGGCTGGAAAACGGAATCAAATCACCCGAGCCCCACCACAAAAGAGAGGGCCACCCAACGCGGCTGCTCCTGACGAATTTAGCTTTATCGGCGCGCTGAGACCTCGCTCAAAACCGGGGCGGCGTAATCTTTAAAGCCCTATTCAGAGCGGCACTCAGGCAGGAGCTGCAGACGATGCCGGGGCTATATCGCACCGCTAATATACGTCCTCTATCTCTGACAAGTAAATTACATTGCTAAATGCCTGTTTGAGACCGGCTACTGAACCGCTATTTCAATATTATCCTAAAATTTGTTAATAGCCGCTCTTTCAAATAAATTATTAAGCGATAACGAAAAAAAAGTCCCGCTTTGAATTTATATATATTTCAGCGGAGAATAATGTTTTATTTAAAATAGTTACAGCGCGCCTTTTGATTTAGAGTTTAAAGTAAATAATATTTGTACATCTAAAACATACTCAAGACAAATGAAAAGCCTCTAGATGCTTTTGTATGAGATGCTGAAGAGCTCTACAAACTTAAAAGCGCAACCTCAATTAAGCCCATCTTCATCTGGAAAAAAAATTAGCAACTGAAAGCTGAATATATTAGATAATGCACACTTGCAGAAGAGCATTCTCTTAGCAAAAAATTCTTGATAACCAACCTAAAGCTGGCCTCAGAGTTGCTCAATGCTAATTTTGTTTGAAACTGTTTAACTAACTATGAATAGATATCCATATTCAACAAAGACGTAATTAATGGCAACCTTTTCTTCTGCTTAGAAGACATCATAACAAGCAGAAAAGTACAAAAAGATTTTTATAGTAACTAATTTAAGGACAAAGGGTTGACCTCTAGCATTTCATTAAATAAACTGAGCGCATAAAAGAAGAGTGACAGTATTCATCCTTGTTCAATTCAAGCAGCCAATTTCAAAATGCAAATCATAATCTGCAGATGTGGGAGCCCGATATATTTTTTTAAAATATCATTTGTTCAATTTAAGAACATCAGACATTTGAATTTTAAATAAAAATCAGAACCAATTCCCGGCTTCAGTTTCAGGCGTGGCGCGGCGCCGCAGAGGTCTGCGGGTTCGCCGGGGCTCCCCTCCCTCCCCAGCCGCTCCAGGCTCGCTGGGCGAACCATTCATTTTCCACATTATTTCCAAAACCTTTTAATGGAGAAGTTCTATCAAGCCGCACATTATTGCTGATTAGCGCGGCTAGTAAGTGCCGCTGCACTTACAGCCCAGGTACGGCGGCGGAGCAGGGCCACGAGCCGAGCCCACCGGCTCCTCCGTCCTTCCCAGCGCACAGCAGCCCCAGGCGCAGAGGGTGACGGACGTGGCCCCCGAGCCACGGCGCGAGCAGAGCACCCTCGCGCCCGTCCCCAAAGGCTGCAGGAGCCTCGGGCAAGGCGCCGTGGTGCACCCTGACCTGGGCACAGGTGGGAAAAACCAACAGGAGATGAATTGACTCTGGATGTGGCAAGGCAACCCCAAATCGCCACGGCCTGGGTCCTCCTCCAGGCGCCGGGGAGAAGGCGTGGTGGGGGGAAGGAGGTCGTGGTTGGACTGTGGGTGGTCTGCAGGCTTTTACCTTGGGAGGAATTAAGTCCCACTCCGGCTGGACGCTCGGCACTCGGATCCAGGGGAGTTGAGCACGTGCTGAAGCACACTGCCCAGACGGGCGAGCCGAGGGAGGGCTCCAGGCACGGCTACGGATCCACGGCTTAAGGACATCTATTAATGCATCCAGCGAGGGGCTGCTTCATCGCCACGTGTTAATGAGACTGTTCTAGCGTTTCTTACCTTAACACGCTGACGTCACGGAAGAGGTGCCAAGAGGTGCTTTTAGCGTGTCTAAGAGACCGGAAGGCGCCTCGCCGCGTCCGACACAACGGCAACACGAGTGCCTCCCTCGCCCGTTTCCACGTCACATCCAACAGCTCTTTGTGGAGCGTCACCCACCGGGCACGGCATCACCCGGGCCTGCAAAAACACAATTTATCTTAGGAAACCACTCCGGGGCGCTCGGCAGGGTTTTAGGGGAATAAGAGATTTAGTCTGTTCATTTTGGCCGTTTCAGCACCCAGGCATGTGGGATGAGTTTCTGGCTTTGCTGGACTCGGCCGTAGCAGCACTGAAGCCTCCCTGGTGAGGAATTTCCTTCCTCCTGTCATAAAGGGAAATGCCCCAGTCACCCATCGCACGGACCTTAGTTACTGCTAGGCTACGGCGGAGAACATCCTGGGCAAAAGCATGTATATTAATTAAACTGCCGCTGATTAGAACCCGTCAGTGGTTCAGGGCACACGGAGCAGAACCGAAACACCCGCTCAGGAGCATCACTGGGGGCAGAGCAGAACTGCGCCGTCGGGGCCGCTTCACCCCAAGCGGAGCAATTGCTGATACGCAGAGGGCAGGGTTGGTTTTTTTTGCCAGGCCCTTCCAAAAGCGCCGTTGAGGAGCGGCTGGCCCAGCCCGGCCCCGCCGGCGCTGGGCACGGGGAGCGAGGAAGGGCCGGGGTCTTGCCAAGCGCCTGCAGCCCTCCTACACAAACAGACCCTGCAGCTGTCGCGGGCGAAATAAATGACTTCCGGAGGCGAGGGAGAATAAATGAATTCATTCATGCAAAAGTGAAGGGGACATTGTTTTCTTCTTCGGGAAAGAAAAAAAAAAAGTCCCCAACAACCTATATATTAAGGTATCAATGAACAACAAATTCATTCTGTTATGACACAGGAAATCTAAAACAGAATAGGCTGCAAAACAAACTCGATTTATCTTCGCCACACATGCAAAAGAAAAAAATTCTCTTGTTAGCTGTTCTGATTAGAGCCGTCTTTGACCGGCGGCTTTGGCTCGCACGCCTCTTGACTGGCGCTTAGAATTCCAGCCACACATGGAGAATTTTTTTGCCGGTGCTTTAGCGGTTGATGCTAACTTCTTAGATTAGGATTGTTTCCTTAGATTCATCCTCTTCAGCGGCGGCGCGCGCACAATACGCCTTCAGAGCGTGTTTAAAGTCAGGCTGCAGATGTGCATAATCTCTGGCTCCCTGCATTACAAACAGGGGACACAGGGGCTTGTTGGTTTGGTTGTTTTTTTTTTTAAAGGGAGAGGAGTTACTCATTCAAAGAGAAACCCAGCCTTTCGTTTTCACTTTGGCAACCTTCATTTTCGTATTAAAAAAAAAAATTCAAAACCCCACAAAACTGGCTCACACCAGACCCCATTTCTCAAACCAAAGCGGTAGCCAAGGGCAAGCAGGAGGCCAAGCCACCTCCGCCAGCCCCTCGCCCTCGCCAGCAACCCTGGGCCCCCCACCCACTCCATGACACTTTTTGGCAAGGTTTCACCCACGCGGCCGCAGCACCCTCGGCCCAGGAAGGACGGAGGCGCAGCGGGTGCTTCTGGCGCAGCATCTTCTGCGTCCCCAGCGCTGGAACAACCGCCAGCCGTCCTGCCAGGGCAGCGCGGGGGGCAGAGGAGGGGGCAGCCCCGGGAGCCAGGCCAGGCCCTCGCCCCCGCTGTCAAATGGCCCCGTTGGCCTACGCCCACGGCACTCGCACGTCCCCCGGCACCGCAACGCTCCCACTTCTGCTCAAGACTATAAACCCAAAGCCTGCGTCGCTCTTATTTCTAAAACATCTATGCTTAGGTATTTTGCCCAAGTAACATTAAAAAAAAAATCTCTTAAAAATGAGAGTAAGGGGTCAATCCTGCTCTGGAAATGGAATTGTGCAAGAAGCACTCAGCTTGCAGGGGAATAACCCACAGGGTTTTAATTAGGGAAAACAACAACAAATAAAAGAGCACGAGCTTGGATGAGAACACTTGAAAGTGAAAACGACTCGGAGAGACCAGCCACGTTGGTGCTTGGAGGGGAGGTCTCCCTCCCGGGGGCAGACGTGAGCATTCCTTGCCCTGTCCAGCGATCCCAAAAGAAGGCACAAAGCATTCCCGTGCCAGCGTGCCCTCCCAAATCAAAGGGGCTTTTTGGGAGACCAAGCCCCGGCGATGCTGGGCACATTCACGCGGAGCACATCGCTGAACCACCTGCAGCCGAGCCAGGAGCCCGGCCCTTCTGTCAGCGGGTGACTTCCCGAGCGGCCCCACAACACCCCGTCCTGCCCGGATTCCTCCGGACCGCCAGCTCCAGAGGGGTCCCCGGCAAAGGCGGGATGTGTCCCCGGTGCCACACCAGGATGTGGCCGGGCGCAGGGGGCCGAGGCAGCGCAGTCCTCCCTGGCCGCTTCTTTAAACCCATGTCACGCTCCCGCGACAACTGCTCCTCTGTGCTCGTTTGAACTGTCCCTCCCAATTAGCGGTAATAAGTGACTCTGTAAAGATGAGCAAACACGGCGCATTCATTAGCCCCGCTGGCCCCCTCCCTCCCGGCCCCGCGGCCCCCGGAGATCCCCAGGGCACCGCTCCGCCGGCAGCCGGCCGACGCTTTGCGCGTCTCGCCTGGCCTCAGCCAGCGCCGGCCAACGGCAAATTAATGACGAGTCGCTCGGAGAGTTTGCCTGAAATTATTTTATTCTGCCCATCCTCCCAAGAATTGATTACTCTCGGCCTGAAAATATGTCCAGATCAATACGCCACAGCTAAGAACAAAAAAGACATGCTCTAGCCCCATTTATTTACCCACTTTTTTGAGGAATGGCACATAATTTACCAGGGAGGGATTGCTGAGCCCTTCCAGAGCAAGGACTAATGACGAGCTGTGGGAGACCTGCGCCTCCATCCATCTCCCGGGCAAGCGGCGGGTCCCTGCGCCCGCCGGTGACGGCCCCGGGACGCGCCCTCTGCCCGTCGCGCCGTCCTTGCCAGGCAGACGCACATTGCTCAGGGTGCCAACCCAGGAAACAATTCCAAATCTCCCCTTCAGAGGAATATTCTTAAAACAAGGAAAAAAAACCCCGCACCAAAGAGGACAACCGGCTGCACAGGCGGCACACCCCGGTTTACTCGTATTTGTGCGTCTCAGACCATTTCCTACAGATTACGTGGCCTGCGGAGAAAGACTCACTCCGGGCTACTGAAGCACAAAATAAATATCCAAAAGCTACCCAGAAACAGCCTGGCGTGATGGTTTATGGCAGCAAAGTCCAGGAAAAAGAACGACCCTGCAACGATCGCACGTGGAAGGAAGGCAGCGTCCCACTCCCACTCGCCGTGACTCCCAGGAACAACAAAATTACTTGAGTAACCTTTCCGGCTGGACTCATCGTTAGCAGGAAAACACACGTGTTCCCCAGAGTTCCTGAACCCAGCTCCCAGAAATAAGTGGCAGGAAGGACACTTGGCAGGACAACGATGCGCCACCTTGTTGTGGGGCTGGGACTCAGGCTGGGGACGTTTCAGCACCGTGCGCTGCTTTCCACAGAAAACGCTCCAAACCCACCCTGCAGATAACGCACCCCATTTGCAAATCCTCTGCATGCTCCACGGGGTCCCGGATTTTCCGGGGCATTAAACTCTATCCCCCCTCAAAAAGCTTCGTGGCAGCTGTCATCCTCTTTGAGGTGGGGGGCCGGGCGGGCTCCTGGCTGGAGACCATCAGTGTCACTCCCGAGCCATCGGTGGGTGAAGGACGAGGCGGCGCGGCCGGCCCCACCAGCCCCACCGCGCCCGGGCAGGCAGAGCGGCGACCGGGGAGCGCCGCTGGCCCGCGCCTGCGGGTTCGTGGCCACTGACCCGAACGGGACGTGCAGGAGCATCACCTGTCACCAGCGAGCACCCGCATCCGCGCATCCGCACGGCCTCACGCATGGCTTCCCTCGCACTGTCATGGGAAGGGTCATGGGAAGGACGATTCAGATTGCTGTAAACAGGGGAACTCAAGCTTCCTCCTCGCTACGATCCCTGAAAGTGAACACCTTTATGAAAAACAAAGAAATAAAGCCACAGAGCATTGCAAAAGCAAAATCCAGGATGTGCTGGCTTCTTCCGCCTGCTCGTGACTTGGGCAAACCCATTCCCACCCAACGCTGGAGATGCCAGGCTGGGAGAGGGAGCCCGAGAAGAGAGCAGAACCAACCAGCAAGACTTGTTGAACCTCAGCCCAGCTCCCGCGAGCCGAGCAAAGAAAAACCAAAAAAAGCGACTTTCTGCGTGGTGAGGCTGTCCGTGCTGCGCGTTTCTGGCAGGGCAGCGAGCCTGGGGACGCCGCAGCCAGAAAGGCTCCGCGCAGGGCGGCCGCGGCGCTGCCCTCGGCTGCAGCTGGCTTGGAGGGGATTTTTCTAGATTGAAAGTGCTGCTCCTCTCCCCTTTGGAAAAGGGGCATTCATGAAAGGGGCTCATTCACGATAAATGTGTGAGTGCCGGGTAGGAAAAAAAAAATCAGCCCGGAAAACAAGATGGCCTTTATTTTTTTGGCACCGCGTGCTCTGCAGCCCCGTGCAGCCCAGGCGGGGCTCTGGTCACGCCCCACACAGCCCTTCTGCGCCCGGCCCTTACCAGCCGCGTTCGGTCCGCGTTTGGGCACGGGGCAGGCAGGTCGGAGCCATAACGCGAGAACAGGCGGGGCCGGGGCGCCCGTTGCCGTACTCGTCTCCCTTACACATTAACAGGCACAAATCCCCATATGCGGCAGCAATGTAAACCAGTTTTATTACTCAATAAAATATTTGAAACAAAATAAATGGTTTTGTCAAACACTATATCTCCTCAAATAATAACGCACCGGCCTAAAGAAAAACAACCGACATTCATATTCTACGGCAAAGTTTTATTTCCCCTCCCAGAGGAGAGGGAAGCAGGCATTTCGGCCGTGAATCCAAACACTGTGTGGGAATACAGTAACTATAGTTCTCGGAGGGTTTGTGCAAATGCCAGCAAAACAAACCCCAAATCAAATTTATTAGCTGGTGGAGATCTCTCACCGTTTTACACAGTGACTGATAAAGCCGCCCGGGAATTCCTTTCAACATTAAGTGATTTAAAGCCCCTACAGAAACTTCATTGTCTGCTCCAATCTATAAAGAGTTTCTCCGCGCCGAGTAACGCGAGAGCGGCGGCGGTCGGGGTGTTTATTACCGCCGGTACGCGTTTCCTTTAATCCGGACAGCTCACCAGGAGTCCCAACACCCAGAGTCCCGCGGAGAACATAGAGGGAGGAAGCGAAAACGAATTAAGAACCGCAGCCTGTGTTTCAAAGGAACTGTCTGTATTTTGACGGCGAGGTCGAGATGCTCACTCCTGCCATAAGCGTGCTGGTAGAAGACGATCCGTACATCGCTGCCCGCTCGGCTCGGCCGTTGCACGCCCATCCGCCCGGCGCGGGGCACACACGCACCCCGGAGCGCTCGCAGCCCTGCCAACCCCGCACACAGCCGACTCCCACCAGAACGGGGCTGGCTTTGTGCTGCTTTCTTGGGGAAAGCAATGGCGAACGCAGTTGGGGCGAGAGATGCCCATCCCGAGGACGGCGAAGGCGCGGCCAGCGCCTCCAGCATCCCGCGTCGGGCAGGGGAGCGGCCACACTCACGCCGCCCTGCCCCTTCATTTTCAAAAGCAACACCAGAAACACACAGCTCGGTAAAAACCACGCACAACCGTAACTGCCTCACTGGCATTTCAGTTGTTAAAATACTGGGGGGGGTATTTAAACAATCATCGCAGCCTACAGAGTCCTAAGTGAGAGCGTTTTTTGATTGTCTCTGCTCGTAGCTAAACACCTCGCAATGTTCAGACGGTTCTTCATTTCAATTAGGGGAATGCTGATCGTTAGCTAACTAATAAGGACCAATTTTCTGTCACAACTATTTCCTAATTAAATTCAAACCAGAGATTTCTAACCCAGATGGTCAGCGATGCTGCAGATTTGTTTAAATTTGGTATCACAGTAACAAACTACTAATTAGGGTTTGTAAATACACCAATTCCCTTATGACCGAGTTGTTAGTAATGCATACAACCGGTTTATTAAAGCACTAATTGTGTCTGGCTTTACTTGGGCCTAGCGCATAATCCACTTATCACATACTGGTACCAACTCATTTTGAAGGGATTACGAACGAAATCATAAATGAGGTCTCACACCCAGCTCCCTGGTCCTGCTAATAAAGGTTTGCTGTCATATTTAGATGATTTCCTGCCTCTGATGGAGAGCGGCCCCGCAGTGATGCCGGTCCTCTCTTCTCCAAAGGATATTTAATGAGAAAAGTTCTGGATGCCGCTCCAGCGCCTAGAACGGGGGTTTCCGCCCCGGCTCTGCCCATCAGCAAATCATCCTGTCAGCCAAGGATAGCATTTCCTGGGGAAAGCACTTAATCAACATCTAATCCCTGTTTATTTCCTGTTAAACCAAACTTAGCACCTCCACGGGTCTGGGCTGGAGGGGCTGCGCGACCCCCAGCCCTTTGCCCAAGGACCGGCCGGAGCCCTTTGTGAGCCTCCGTCACCTCCTCACGGAGGGATGCAGATCTCCCAGCACCACCAAAGCCCACCTGCCGCCAGAGCTGGATCTCCTCTCGCCCCACAGAAGCCATCCTGGATTGGGTTTCCCGGAAGCGTTGGCTATCGGCAATACGCTGCCCCGGGAGCACGCGGGCTGAACGCCCCTCGGCCGCCTCGGCGTTATCGAGTACGTGTCGAGTAGGAAATAAATGATAGATAACCGTGAATCGCAAGGTTATGTAAACGCGGAGGGGGTTTTAGCAGAATCCCATTAAACCATAAAAGCAAAGCATGGATGGTTTATCACATCACCAAGACCCAAGAATGCATTAATAAACAGAATACTAGATAATGAAGCAGGCAGTACGAGGCCCAGCTACCAGCTATTGTGAGCATCCTGCGCAGTGCAGACAATGGCAGGGCAGAAGCAGCTTTGTTGGTCTGTCACCAGAACCCTGTCGCCTATCTTTCATCGCCCGTTTTTAATGAATTCACAGCACCTATCAGCTCCTCTCTGCCCAAATCCCTCATTCTCTTCCCTCTCGAACGTGAATTCCCATGCGGTGCTCCTCCTTCGCCATGGCTTCCCATGCCCAGCTTGGGGTGTCTCTGGGTTTCAGAAGCCTTTCAGCTGCAGCACAACCCGATCGCGGCTTTCGTACTTGCAAGGGTCAGCAGGACGCTAACAGCAGCGGGGTTTTAACGCAAAGCAGGAGCACCTCCCGGCCCCGCTACAGCCCTCGCTGCCCTGCAGCAGGAGCCGGGATGATCAGACAGGTGACACTCGGCCCGCAGCCATGATGCCCACGGACACGCCTGCGAGGGGAAAAAAAACGCAGAGCTGCTGCTACTCTTCCAGCTTTCTGCAGATAACTGAGAATTTTTGGAGGGGACTTAAAACTAATTCAAGAGACAGTACTCTCTTTGTAGACACCGCTAAGACTCACTAACACTTTATTTTCATTGCACCGAGGCGTTTTTATCATGAAACAGGTGCCCAGGACACATTTACTGTAGATTACTTTTATTTTTACTACAGCATCGTTAGGTGCAGAGGACCAGGGATACAGGGGTGACCACAACAAGCTCAACTGCGGTAAAACCCCTCGGCCTTGCCTCCACTAGAATTTGAAATACTGACGTGATTTCCATGTGAAAAAACCACAGACTTTTTGCTGCTATGCTGGCAGCGCCGGACCGACACCTCGCACGAGGCGGCTGCCCTCATCCTCGGGCTGCAGCTCCTGGAGGAGCCTTCCTCCCGACCAAGGGGGAGGCAGAGCCGGCGGCCGCTCTGCCAGGAACGCTCTTCACTCTGGTGAGGAGCGCAGCCGTGTGCTCAACAGGCTCTGGAAATAAGTGGAAGTCAAATAAGTTTGCCACTCTTTGTCCCCCCTTTCAATATCTAGCTTTGATCAAAATCCTTGGATGCTCAAGTGGTTGTTGACTTAATGTAGTAATGAGACGTAGCCTTAAGTGAGGCTATTTCTGTGCCCATTCAGCCTCTCCAAGAGCAAGAGATGCAGGAGGAAAAACCTCTCCTGGTCTCCGCAGGCTGGAGACGGCTCAGCAGAGCCCTGGCTCCAGCTCCCACGAGGTGCAGCCAGAGGATCTACGTGGTCGCAGCTACCCGAGATGCCCTTCGCTCATCTTCTGTGATACTCTTACTGGAGCAGCACTTGGTAACACCCAGAAATCAACTAAACACCTCCTCAGAAAGCTGTACCACCACGCTGTGCATCCCCAGAGCTCGCCCAGAGATGGAGGAATGCGGGAGTTCCTCCTAGGAGGAACCCATTCAGCAACCAAACCAGTTCCTCCCAGGTCTGAAGCACACGATGCCATAGCGACCCTCGGGGGAGTGACGTACTGCGGGATTTGAGCAGCGAGGGTGCCAGGGCTGCGGGCTTCTCACAGCACCTATGGCCTGCAAGGAGTCACGCACCACCAGCCTGTCACCAGTGAAAACCAGTGCCTCCAGTTTCAGCGAGGAGCTGGAGGTTAAGCCCCATACACATGCCAACAAGGAGTGCTGCCCGCAGCCCTTCGCACGCTGCCTTGCAAGCAAGGCTTTTAGATGCGGAGTGTTGAAATGCGGACTCGTTTTCTCCTTCCACACACGTGGCAGGGAAGGGGAAGCAGGAAGCAGAAGGTGCAGGTGAGGTTTCTCCAGGGAGGCGTTTAAGCAGCCAGCTGTAGCGAAAGGAAAGCTGCTACAGTGCCTTTGGAGCGCCACGATGCGCGGCACAGAGCGGGGCCGACGCCGCAATCACACTTTGTCTTCCAGGCGAGCTCCCTTTCCTGCCTTCTTAACCCAGCACGCGAGCTCCAGGTTTGTGCTGGGACGCCAAGCAAAGCTTATTCTGGAAGGGACAGCACATCCCAGTCTACACGAGGGCGTTTACCAGTGCCACCGCAAGGGACGTGCCCCCTGCCCCTGGAGGTGAGCCGGGAAGCGGCTCTGCAGCCCACATCGGTCGCTCTCATCCCTCACCAGGCATCCCACCCGAACTGCCAGACTCCAGCTGGGGTCAGCACACCAGACGCCGTTGCTTCCTCCTCCTCAAGGCTGCCGGTGACGAGGCTGGCACATCCCGGGGAGACGGGCAGGCTTTCCATGGGTGTACATCTCAGATCCATGAAACAGACATGGAAAAGCACAGCGGGAAGGAGGGGAGAGTCCAGGAGCCTTGATAAAAACATCAGGCTCTGAGAAAAGTAAAAATTCTCCAACTGACAGGGAGCAGCTCAGCCAATTAGGTTTTTAATTCCCCTCGTTATGCACAGTCAGTCAATAAATTCCGCACCAAGCAGCTGCTCCAGTTCTTAAGCCCATTAAGCCCTACAGCTGATGGGCAGGAGGGAGGGGCTGCGGGGGGGCACATACTGCGCTCCTTGAGATGGGAAACCTTTCCTCTCCCACATCTGGGTCACCCCCGTGCCTAACTGGTGTTTTACGGAGCCAGCAAATAAGAATTTTTTAATATATATATATACACCGACACACACCCCGCAGACGGAGAGAATAAATGGCAAGTGAATGAGATGCGCCCAGGGATTTTTGTTGGTGCTGTAACGAAGTGGGAGAGCAGAGCCAGAGGGCTCGGGACATCCCTCAGGCCACCGCAGCACAGGCAGCCTGCACGGAGCCGGCGGGGGGAGCAGGGCAGCCCCTGTGCCATCGGGGGCCCTCAGCCCCCACCTGAGGGCAGGTGAGCCGCGGAGATCTGCGCCCAGCTGGCCTCCTACCAGCAGTGCCTTGCTGGTGCCCGTGACTCAGAGCCCCCTCCCCTGCCACGGGAGGGCAGGAGGACACGGCCATACCCACCTTCAGTTCTTTCCCAAGCCTCAGTGAAGCCGTTATTCCACCCGGGCTGTGGATGAGGCTTTTGGGTCTCCACAGCAGCGTACAGCCTTCCTGGGACAGGACGGGATTTTGGTGTCTGAAGTGGAGGGAAAGGATCCCAAAAAGCTACACAGACAGCCAGGAGTGGAGAAGAACAGGATCAGATGAAAATGAGGAAGCAGCAAGGGAAGCCCAGAGAGGGCTGGATCTGACGCGGCAAGGGAGCAGGAGCTGCGACAGCAATTCCCCGAGCAAGAGGGCAGATGGCTTCCGCGCTGGTATCCGACTGACCGCGGAGATGAAAGGCAGGAGAGAGAAACTGAATACACTGGGAGTGGAAAAGCATTTGGCAGCCAAGACAATTTTGCTTGTTAATTGGCAACCAGCTAACACATTAATTACGAAGTTACTGTACGGTCAAGAAAAAAACTGGCAGCAGAACAATTTGTATTCCTTCCGAGATGTTCCCCTTGCTTTTGAAAGGGCTGCTTCTGCCACCGTTAAGATCCAGCACTCCAAGCACCCAAAGCCTTGGGAGGCATCACAAAACGCACACGGACACGCCAGCGGCTGTGTCCAAAGGAACCGGATGAGCAGCCGGAGCCACGGACTTCCCCTCTTCCACGCCCTGGATTAAGCCATGGTCATCAACAGCCTTCAATGAAAACACGTCTTTTTATGAATGTGGGGTTGCCGTGCCAGCCACATCATCCCTCGCGCACTCTTGGCTACGGAACCCTGACCGCAGCCGCTCCGGCAGCCGGCTACTGGCAGGGCTTTGACCAACAGCAACCGATCCTGTTATACGGCAAGAAACACACTTGTTAAATCATTTGCTGAGAACTTACGACGCAGGCCCCCGAAGACATTTTCACTCTCAGCACCCATCGACAGAAACGGGGACCTAAACATTGTCAGAGTTTGGACCTGGCTTCTGGGATTGAAAGAAGCGGTCCCACTTTTAGCTGTTGCGCTAGATTAGTTGGAAAGATTAATTCTGTGCATCTAGACAGAATTTATTCTTTACTCATCCCTTAGATAAAAAGATGAAATCAAGCTGCCCTCTGTAAACGGCATACCCACTGCACAGCAGGAAAACACCACTCCTCCTGCATCCGCCGCCTTTCCCTATCAGCACGAGAAGGCACTAGAGGAGCGAGCAGCGACAAGCCCTCAGGCTTCAGTCGAGGCAAGGAGCGTAAATGAAAGTTTGCTCGACTTCTGTGAAAAGGCAGGCTGCAGAGAGGCTGTTGCTATAATCCCATCCAGCCTAAAAATGTAATTTCCTCACTTGGAAGGTGGGTTGGAGCCGCTATTCACGTTCCAGCCCCCAGCAAAAGCCCGAGCTCTCGCCAGAGGAGGTTTCTGGACTGGAAGTCAAACACGGGTTTTATTGTGGGGAATCAAACGGAGCCATCGGCGTGTGCTGGAAGTTGCAGCGATCAAAGCTTTCCCGCGGCGCTGTGCTATCTCGCACCCGCCACACAGCTCTTGAAAGGCAGAAACGCAACGTTGGTGTGAATCAAAACACCGCGCCGGGGGCCTGGAAGCCTGGCCAGCCGCAGCCAAGGCCCCAGACCTTCTCCGCGCTGCACGGCGGATCGGGCACAGCCCTCCCCACCCCTCCAGACCGGCTAACAGCCAAAGGAGAAGCACAGCAAAACTCCATTCTCTTGGTCAGCTACCGTCAGCAGTGCCCTCCATTTATCTGAAATGAAAGAATATTTTACTTTTCCCTGAACTCTCCAGCAGTTTGAGTCTGCTGTGTACTTTTAGTTAAAAACCTGGTTCTTGCAGCTGCTTTCCCAAAACCCCCTCAAGTTTTAGGGAGGCTGAAAAAAAAAAAATTTTTTTTTTTGACTGCTTACAAGACGCAGAAAAGGACTTCTGAACTTCTGCTTTGCTCTCCACACCGAGGAAGGTGCATGACACCAGGTGCCACAGAAAGCTGCCGGGCAGGACAGGAGCGGTGCTGGACTCCCATCCCAGCAAAATACTGAAGAATCAGGGCTAGAACAGGGCTCCTGGCCTCTCTGCACATGCAATGCTTTCCCATCTGGAGATACAGAACAGAGAATGACTTGAAATAAAATGTTTACCTGTTGGAGCTTCAATTTCCCTCCCTAGCATAGCATGATGGACAGGACCCTAACACCTCTTAAGCGTTGGTGAGACCCTCTGTCCTTTGGAGGCACCTCAGAATTCACCTGACAGGACAAGCGGAGTTTTAACTCCTCAGCACTGACCATCAGCATGTGCTAAAGGGGAGCATGGAAATCAGCAGCCAGCCTGCTGCCTCGGGAAATCAGGATTTCCTGATGATCGCTCCCCGCGTGGAGGCACCAAGTCCACATCGGCAGCCAGCCGCAGGAATGCCACTCTCCAGCCCACTCCACGCAGCTAATGAGATTCGCCGTAATTAGCTCTGTAAGAGATGTGAAACTCATAAATGGAACTAGCCACTGAATCCGTAAATAATTATTTTTACGCTTTCTTCCCTTTGGTTCTCACATTGCCGGAGTAAGCATCGATTTCACGCCTGAAATGAAACGGCACACATCTGCCTTGGGAGAGCGTGGGGCTGGGAGCGAGCAGCCCGCGCTGGGCGGAGGTGCCCGGAGGTGGGTCACGCAGCACCGCACCGCGGAGTCCGCACCCGAGGAACGGCCGAGCCTCAGGCACGCGCCTACAGAACCCAGAAAACAGCCGGGGGGTTCAGAGCTCCTCATGGTGCCGTAGCACGTGGCTGGTAAATGCACTGCTGTGTTAGAGCGAATCCACCTCACCCGTCACAGGCGGAGCAGTTACGGGGCGGTGGGACCCCCCCGCCACCAGCCTCTCAGAGCCCATGTCTGGCTGGAGACAGGGATGCTGCAGAGACCCCTTCGGAGGGGTGCGTGAAGCGGGGTGGGGAGCAGCTGCCCAGGCAGCACTGAGCTCCGAGGCTTTTGCCGGGGATGGCGCCACGCGCAAGGGGAGAGTGCCCAACAGGTACCGCGCCCATGCTGTGCAGATTTTTGCGTATTTATTGCAGCTCCTGCAAACAGCATAAGCTCGCTAATAACGGCGCAGATCAGCAGCCACTCCACCAAGTAAATTAATTAGAAATGTCATTACTGTAATCAGACTACCTGGCTGCACATCGCCTCCCCTCCCCGCTGCGCCAAGGAGGTGAAACCCTTTGTGACCAGGGAACCCGCAGGTACCGTTTCTCTTTTTTACGCAGTCGCACTACAGGAGTTCATCACAAAAATGAACAAGCCTCCTGCCTTGCCTTGCATATTTCCTCCGCAAATCAGCGGGCAACACACCCTTCCCGGAGAGACCTCTCCGGATTGCTGGCCCCAGGAACACGGACCTGGGGATCGGCCCTTCCCCTCCCAAACGGCTGATCAGTTGAAAATTAGTGATTACACAGGTTGGCTTCTGGGGCTTGAAGCTGAAGCTCTCAATTTCTCCTCAACTGTGAGAATCAGGAATTGAGTGAAAGCTTGAATTCAAGACAAAGATCACTGTCTGAAAAACACACCTCAGAAGCCCTGTGGCTGTAGGGACAAGAACCAGCACTCCAAACCTCAAATTGTAACTCACCAGTTCACTTACGGCAGCAACACAGACTGGAGCACAGAAATCTCTATCACTTCAGACTGCTGAGGTCCATAATTTATCAGGAAATTGGGTTCCCGGTGGTTATTAGCATTAATTATCCCGAAATGCCCCACCCCTGAGACGAGGCAGGGAACAGAGCTGCTGTGATACACCCAGGGAGTCACTGACACACTACCTGCCTGCCAATTAGTGTCTGCGGCAGAGAGCATTTTAATTAAGCAGAACCAAAAAGTTCTAAGAAATTAACCAGCAAGCAATGGTTGAGGCCAGTTCCAGCACACCTGCGCATGAGCTGTACAGCACTTCGCAGTGTTACCCCCTTGCTGGTTATGAGACACGAAGGCAGAGTCGAAACTGAACAATCCCTGTAATCAAGGATATCTGCGTAGTAGTTTCCCTGAAGGATGTCTGTGCAGGGGAGAAAGCAGTAAAGCACGGTTCCATCAGACGGCAGCTCCTCTGTATCTCGGAGAATGAATCCCATTTCATGGGCAGGGCATAATTCAGTTAAAGGAGAGTCCTACGAGAGGGAATGAAATCCATTTGACTGGGACACCGCAAATCACACCAAGAAAACGGCATTTGGTCCTGACATTATGATTTATTTCCTACTCGGTATCTTATAATTCCTACAAGATAAGGCACGGCTAGAAATTATCGTGGGTGCGTGGGGGCTGCGTCTGATCCTCTTTATTTTCTCTTCTCAACTGCAGCACTGCCTGTTTCACCCTTACCTTTTGAGAGCCCAGTAAAATAAACGGTACTGTTTCCACAGAGGCACAGCAGCCCTCGCTCCGTGCCCAAGGCGACGCCAGCCCGCCCCAGGGACGCAGAGGAGATGACCCACGGAAGAGCTGCTCCGAGACAGCGGGAGACAAGCTCTTCCGCCCCGCTTCGCTCTCGAACGTTTATCCAGGTCCAGCCTGGGACCCCAGAGCCCCACCGTCGAGCTCCGATCCCAGGCTGGGCTCTCCTCCCCCACCCCACTCCCCAAAATCCACAGCCCCTTCCCCAGGAGGGCAGAGACACCCCACAGGAGCCCTGTGCTCCACCAGGCAGGCAGTAAGTCCCCATGGGAAACTCAGATGATTTTTATCATCAGAGGAGCAAATGCAGCCAACTCGACCTCCGTTAAAAAGCAAGTTCCAGTGAATATTTGCCAGCTGGGAGGAACCAGAGCTCGCTGAGCTCTGAGGCTGAAGAGGAATGCTGCCCACACTGCCTGCCTGCATCCTCCTCTCCTCCTTCAGCGCCAGCCTTCAAGGCAGCCCCCGCCACCAGCAGGAATGCCCGGGCAGGGGATGCGTTCCACGCCTGTGCCCCCCTCCGCAAGGATGTCAGGCACCCCTCATCCGCTAACAATTTGTGAATTCATTACTCCGACTAACACAGCTCATTCCTTCTGCTGGTTTTATTTCACCACCGCCTTTTCCACAGCAGCGGGGAGAAGCCATGCACAGTATTCCCAGCAACGCTTGGTTACCTTCAGAGAGATTTGCAGTTAATTGATCCTCCTCCTTCCCAGTTTGCTTTAAGGATCTTAAAATCTCCCCCTCCTCGCCACCGGGGAGCATCTCTTCCTCACACTCCAAATTCCCAAGCGCAGGTAAACAGACATTTATCCCAGCCCAGCAGCAGCCAAGAACAGCTCATTAAAGATCTGTAGCTGTATGGTATGGCAATTCTCTGCAATTGGATCAGAAAGCCGTTCGGCCAAAAATCCGTTGTACTTGAATTTATTATATTTTTATTTTATGCAGTTCCCTTTACCATGACATCTCTAATTACCATTAAAATGTCATCACTCCACACAAGTCTCTCTTCTCACTGCCTCAGACCTTCCTGAGGAGCCGTGTGCCCACACGAACGGCCTGATTTGCAGAGCCCTCTTGTTGAAGCCTGCTTTCTCCCGCGTGCACTGCGATATTCATTAAACCACGCTTCCAGCTCTGCTTGGCGCGAACAGCCAGGCTGGGGACGCCGCGGCAGAGGAAGAGCCACCCCGACAGAATCAGAGGAAGAGGTAATTTTGAAAATCATCTCGTGCTTCACATTTCCCCCCCGCACCGGTTCCCTCCATCGCTGCGTAAAGGAGCCCTTCGAGGAGGTCAGCGGCAATGAACTACAAACTTGTATTTTGCGTGGCACACCGGGAGACGCGGGCGTAGCGAGTTACTTGACGTTTTACTCCTGAACCCAAAGTTAATCTAAATTCGAGAACAAAAGCATTCCTATTTGTCCTTGCATGTCAAGGATTACGGCTATTGAAAGCGTTTTCTATTATCGGCTTGTCACTTTCTCAGCTTCTTAATCTCCTCCTCTCCGCCGCTCGCCGCCGCCCCGGGGATGCCCAAGGCGCTCGCAGCGCCAGGACCACCCCGCAGGTCAGCGGGACCCCTTCTCAGGGAGGGGCCGCCCACAGAGCGGGAAGAACAGGCAGCGTTTCCCTTCGGAAAGGGCCAGCCCCCTGCTCAGGAAACCCTCCACACCACTATCCTGCTCCCGCCGCGCCTCACCTCCCTGCTCCGCACCCACGGGGGGACCTCTTCCTTCCCAGGCATGGGCCAGAATCCTGCTGGAGAAGCAGCACCTGCCAAAACCAGCAAAAGATGATAAATACTTGAGTTAGCAGGTTTTTGACAGAAACACCAGCAAATCCAAGTGCTGCAGACCAAACACTGTGCTGCTTCAACCGCCGCATCCTGGTCTCCAAACACCTTTCTGTAATGACCACCGCCCTTCCCACAGAATTTACACACTGCAGATGGAATACAGCAACCCCCCGACACAGCCAGTTTGCAGACACCCCAAGCGTTCTGGGCGCCCGGGTGCCCGTGTCCCACACGCTGACGGCTGGGGCTAGCCAAGCGCTGTCACATCAGCCAGCACGCCGGTGTTATTTGCCCACCAGCCCCTGAAAACCATCACCGTGACCTGGGAAAGAGACAAGAGACATTTAACGCGTGGCTGAGGACGACGAAGCCACCGTCGAGCGCCATTATCGCTGAGTGAAAAACAGCTTGTTTTTCACATCTTCAGCGGAGGAATTCGGTGTTATCTCCTGGCTGACACAGGGAAATCTTAATGCAGCTATTATCTGAAAACAAACTGATTCTGTAGTTTGCAAAATTAATCGTGTTTAGCCCGCCAGTTTCCGTAGTAACCAGCCGGGCCATCCATCCCTGCCTGCCTGCGACAAGGTCTCTGAAGCATTTCCCATCGTACTTATCCATTTTCTTGCTCTCACCTCGCTCTCACCTTTACTTTCAGCATGGAAGGCAACACAATCCACCGCCACTAAAGACCAGGCTGAGAGTCAGATTAAAATTATCCCTGTTTGCCCTGACCTCTTTTCTCTGCAGGTGAGAGTGTCCCCATTCAGCAGCTAAATGAAGCAGAAATGATGGAGTGTTTGTTTTCCCTGACTTTTCCTCAGCTTGCCAGTAAATTTACAGCCACGAATATGAAGTGTTAATTTAATGTTCCCACTGAGCATCTCATTGTCAACAAAGGCTTCACGCCATACGAGAGGAAAAGGTTAGCTCATGCAGAAAATGACCCTTATGGTTTGATTGTCTTCTGGTCCAGACTAGCGGCAAGCAAAAAGCTAAGGGCTTTGACTTCCAGCTTAATGCGTTTGATGGCAATAAATGGAAGCTCTCTGCCTCCGCGCAAAGAAAGTCACCTGTAAGGCTCGCTTATTTGTCTGCACAGGCAATCTCCGCAAAACCAGGAGGGAAGCGGGCCCCTCTCCTCGCTCCCACAGCTAATTTGACGGAACCGAAAACTTAAACCCTTCATTATCCCAAACTTCAACGGAAGGGGCTTGCTCGCTGGAGATTACAGCGGCACATTCATGGTGGCGTGAACCATGAAATTGCTTTCTTCACCTGGTGCTTCAAAAACTTTAAGGCCTTGGCTCTGGCAATGCACAAAAAAGTTCTTCCAGCGAGAAGTCACAGAAGAAGGAAAAAAATTAAGGTTTAAATAGTCAAAACCCTTTCTGGGCTTTTTGTGGCGGAATTATACATGCGGAAGGCTGTACTCCCAGCACATGTAGTTCCTTTATCTGGTGAAAGGAGCTTAATGCTTGCTGTAAGTGATGTTTCCAGACCAACCAGAGCACCATCTCTTTTTACCAAACTGGACCTGTTTGGTACCTTCAGAAAAAAACCGAAACCCTGATGGTGCTGTGGAACAGTGCATAAAAACTAAGAAAAGGCTCAAATGCCAGATTTCTTTCCCGACAGCTAAAACTCACCTTGGAAGCAAGATGGAAATACAGATGTGTTTACACATACAGAGTTGGACTACTCAATGAGAAGACAAGTTAATTCAGCAACTTTTTTGAACCCTTGCAGAACCACTAATTAAATTGGCACCTTCAGAGGCTGACCACACTGGTGTTTTTGATAACAATTAGTAAGAACCATTCTAATGTCAAAGCCATCCGTCACACTCAATTAACTGGTCATTTACTCATTAGGAACCCATGCGTTCTGTGTTACCGGGCGAAACGCCGAGGCAGAAGCAGGTCGCAGCGAACACGCGTGCCGCGACACCTCCCACCACGGCACGGGACCTCGGCTGGCCCAGGCGCTTCCACGCCTTTCAGCATCTCCAAAGCATCGCAGTTGACTGAACCAGAAAAGCCCAGCAGCAATCCAGAGGGAACAGTAACAGAACCATCTGCTTTTTGTCCTCCCTGCGCGCACGGCGCTCCCGTTCATTCAATACAGCCCTTCCCGTCAACGTCAGGTACGGCCCTGAGCTAGAAGGCCAAGCAGTGCCTCCAGCCCAGCTCCTACCCGCACCTCGGCAGACAGGTATTTCGGAGGTCAGAGCTGAGGCCCTGGGCTCTCTCAAAGGACCTACATTTCCTACATGAGCTTCTCTGACTCACCCAACTGACGGGCAGCAGCGCTCCGTGCCCCATATCAACATCACCAAAATCCGTGGCCCAGCAAAACCAAGAAACTGGTGAAGCTGATGGGTCTCACAGGGACAAAAACATTTACAAATATAACACTGAAAACGGAATTTTAAAAGCCCCTTTAAATAGTATTTCCTCCAGTAATGAACAGAGACGGAATGAGGCACATTGAATGTGCCCCTTTTTAAACTGCCCGCAAGAAAGGAAGGCATGTTTGAAGAGAGACAGTTGCTCTTCGTTAAACACGTATTATTCAGCGTGTTCAGAAACACCATGCTGGAGTTCACTAACACCATACACAAGCCCAGCCCGCCTTTGGTACCACTCGCCGCTCACATTGTCAGCCAGCAGTAGTCACTCTGAAAGCAGTAATTCATTCTCTACAGTCCTCTCCCAACACAATTCTCAGCCTGCAATTTAGATGATAGGAAAATTACAACCCTGCCACACTATATTATGTGATATAAATGTTATTGCAATTAAGCCAATGAGGAAAAGTCCCAGAAAACAAAGATGTTTTGTTCACGCTTTCTTCTCGTTCTTTCCCCAAACCTCAAGCTGCTGTCAGAGGGGAGGAAAGAGGAAGCAGCATTTCCATTAGAAGGTGCCTGCGAGCAGCAGGAGCAGAGAAGCAACACAAACCCGTAGCTGACACATTGGTTTTCCCCCAACAAGTTATTTCCCCAGGGCAGACACGAGCGAGGACAGGCATTATGGAATAAGGAGGTGCAGCCAGAAGCGGTCCAGCCAGCCGGGCATCCTTCCGGCAACGGATGAGACGTGCGAGGGTACCCCACGCTCACCAGCTACACTGCGGAGTTGCACTCCTTGCCGTCTCAGCGTCCGCCCAAGGGCTCCTCCTTCCAGCCACAGCTCCAAACGCCTCTGAACTGTGCGCGCTGGAGGTTTTGTGTAAGCCCAGGAATGTGTAAGCCCAGGTAGCAGGGCAGTGTGTCCATGTCCGGAGCAGGAAATGATCTATATACAGATCAGCAGAGGTGTACAGCAGCTAAACCGCACTCTGAGTTGTCACTCGTTTCTCCCCATCCTCCAGTCATACATAAACAGGATGCATGTTCTCATTAGGTGCCCTCCACATTAAAGTCAATCAACTATTTTTAACCATTCCTGGCCAACACGCTGCCCGTCACCAGCCACTGGGTGAATCTTTAAAGTCATGATCCGTACGTGGAGAACATTGTTCCAACACTAGGTTAGAAGCCTAACATAACACGAAGCTGTACGTGGGGACAGTTAACTGCCAGAGCAGCTCAGGCAAGTCAGCTGCCTCGCACTGACAGTGCGGGTCTTCGATTTAAAATGCTTGTCTGAAGGAGCCATGAGTTTGAGCTGAAATACAGATGTCTAATTAACCCCAGAAGGCTGACACATCCCAACCAGCGGCCACGGGAGCCAGGAAAAATCAGCCTTTTCTTCCAGGCTCCACCTATTCAGACAAGGCACCAGGGACACAAGGATGCTACGCGCCCAGCTTCACAAAGCCCCAGCTGAAACGAATAAAGATCTCACAGAAACATTCTTATTGGCAAGAGTGCTAAAGAAAAAATGGACATATCCCAGACACATTTATTCCCCCAGACCGTACCGTGACGCAACACAAACAGGAACAAGACCTGCACGGTGCCGTGGGTGGTGACAGGCCCCAGTGTCACTGTAACATCTGGAGAGCGCTGCGGGGTTTGACAGACTCAGGAGAGGCTTGTTGGTGACACCAGGTCTGCTTCGCAAATGCCGTGCACCTTTTCTTTAGGGACCTCAGCTGGGCGTCGAGCAAACGTTTAGTTACAGGAGGCACAGCCATATTAAACTACTCCTATTTCACTGTCTCTGAAGAGGAAAAACAGGGAAAAAGAGTCCTAGCACTCATCATTTACTCCAAGGTGCTGTAACCAGGTGGAAACTTGTCTTTTATATGCTGCACTGTGTCCATGAAAACGCATTATCTTTAAGTGGGCACTGGAGGAACCACACATAACATCGACTTCTTCATCCCTTCGCTAAGACGGGATATTTCAATCACTTGAAGATTTAAGTGGAGATGAGCATGGCCCTCACCTGCCTCTTCCTCTGCCAGTTCAGCGCATTTTGGACATGCTCTGCAGCAGCAAAGCTCCTCGCAAAGGCAAGTTGCAAAGCTCTGAACTCTGTCCGTACAGTTCTGTCCTATTAAATAAGAGCAAGGAGAGGGAGCCGCTTGTGCCCGTTGTGAAAGCAGAGCTGCTCAGAGGTTCTGCTGGAAAGAACCGGCCCTCTGACGAGGGTTTGCCCCTGGAAATGCAGCAACGTCAGCGGAGCTTTCCAGGAAACAGAGCATGACCTGTGTAGGGCAGCCTGCGCTGTCTGTACTCACACCACCACGCAGAGGCCAGCGAGCAAGATGCCACAGCAGGATTTTTTTCCCCTTTGTAGTCCCAAGCCCACGGCAAGACTTCTGCAGAAGCTAGTTCTCAGCCCACAGCTGTGGAAATCACTGGCCACAAGTCATTTTTGGGTGACAGGCAGGAGACCTTGTGGAAGGTCTTCACAACGCCCACCGTTCAGGAGACAAAGACTCACAGAAGCTGGAAGGGAAGACCGAGTGCTTACCACACGTGCCATCCATCCTTCCAGAGGAGGGCGTACCGCCCACGCCCTCGCGGCTGGATGCTCCCCAGCCCTTCAAATGCTCTTTCTTCCGCCACGTGCCCAGGCGAGGGCGATCCGGCAGGTCGCACAGCCGCCATCGGCGCTGCCGGCGCACGCCACGCCGCAGCCGCACATCCCTAATGGCTGTCCTCGATGTGTCGACACGCTTGGCTGATTAGCTGTGGGTGATCTGAAATGTCAGACTATTAGCCTTGGCAACTACCGCCAAGGCTGCTATCAGCTGGAAATATCTTTTTAATAATGTAACTGTTTGTAAGTGGAAAAGGTGATGCTTAAAATACAAAGCGGTAATAAGTACGAATTACTGAAGCAAAACAGAAAAAGCCTTTTGTTTCCAGTCAGCCTTTCCCCGGCACATCCTGCCCGGTGGCTGAAGGGATCACGTCCTTACAAGGCGGTTTGCAATATCACAATTAAACCAGCAGAACCGTTAAAGAGAATAAAGCCTCCTGCTAGAGGGTCCTCCCAGGACAGGTACCTGCTCGCCCACCCTGCTGCAGGTCTGTGACCTCTACTCAAACACTCCCATCCCACCCGGAGGTGGGAAAACCTGGAAGGAAAATACCTCTTCCCGCAGAGGGAAAGGGAACAGGGATCTCCACAGCACTGAAAAACACCCACCCTGGTTCTGGACAGGACAGAAGCAATCAGCTCTTCCTCAGACGCATTTTTCTGCGCCGTTTCCCCCAAAACTCGGCTGTTTGCCAAGACGGGTGTGCTTCCTCTCACTACTAGCGATTCTGGAAGAGACAGTTTGAAAATATCCCCAGCCAAAACAAAACTCCAACGATGCTGCATTTAGCTACTGTTATGCTTGACATTTCTTATGATTTCTTGCAAAAACATTAATTTGAAACGTTTTTATACTTCATGCCAGTGCCACAGCAGGGAATAATCACAACATTTCAAGCTCAGAGCAAGACTCAAATACGGGGAAGAAATTAAACATGGATAAGAGCAAGAAACTGTTAATGATCAAAAATATTTTACTGCAGGTTCAACAACAAAGTCTGGAGGAGATAAGCTTGCGTGTGTACCAACATTATGTAAAAAAGTGATTATTCAGCCATTCATGGGAACAGAGCTATTGATTCCAGTAACAAAGGACACTATATAAACTGCAGTGGTTTTGCTTTTTAGCCTGGGAAAATTGATTTTCTTAAACTTTCCCTTGAACCTGCAGTAGGGTTTAATCTGAACCTAATGCAGCCTTTTAAGAACTCCCATAAATTAAAAATATATCTCTTCATTTTGCACATTTTTGGTTCCTGCTGTTACAGCAGAAGCCCAAGAAACATTGGAGAAGGAAGCAGAAGTGATAATTGCATTTGTTAGTGTTACCAGTACGTGTTTGTTTGCATACATTAAAAATAACATGTAAATATTGAATGCCAGTGAAGCAAAGCATAGGATAGCTTAATTCTACCGCACGACGTAAAGAAATGGTCTCAAGTTGGGGCAGGGGAGGTTTAGGCTGGATATCAGGAAACATTTCGTTACTGAGAGGCGGTCAGGCACTGAACAGGCTGCCCAGGAGGTGGTGGGGTCACCATCCCTGGAGGGGTTCAAAGAACACGCAGACGTGGCACTGCAGGACATGGTTTAGTGGGTGGGCATGGTGGTGCTGGGCTGACAGCTGGACTTGCTGATCTTGGAGGTCTCTTCCAACCGTAACGATTCCATGATAAAAGCCGTAAGAGTAACTCAGAGGCTCGTCACAAACAGAAGATGCGGAGCAGCCAGCGAGCCATCTCTCCATCCTCCGGGCACGCTTTGCTCCCCAGAGCAGGCGGGGAGATGCCCACAACAGCCAGTCCCCATGTCTCTGTGGCACTGGGTCCCACGAAGGTGCTGAGCACCCACACATCCCACCTGTCTCTGTGGCACTGGGTCCCACGAAGGTGCTGAGCACCCCACGCATCCCGCTCAGCACCCACAGCTGACACACGGCATGCCGGGGCTGTTAACAGCTCCTGCACACCCCCTCCTTTGTGGACGCGCTGAAGAACCCCAGTGTGCAGCACACCACTGCTCATTTACGTCGTTCTTCCCCTCAGTAAGGCAGCAAAACGACTGTTTGTTCAAGCAGCCCCTCAAACACCACCAAACCCACCGCAGCAGATCTGTGAGCAGAGGGACGGTTTGTTGTTTCAGCAGCAGCCAGCCCTGTGTGCTATGCAAACAAACCCCACGCTCTGTGTTCTCGCAAGCCTCCTGCTGACTTCGCAACTCATTTCGTTAGCGAGGAGAACACACTGGGCTGACATCAATGCATCACGGGGACCAGAGAGGTTTGCTCATAACTTTGCAACAAACAGTGATCAATCGATTTTTGCCTGTGTGGGGAGGGAAAAGCCCGCAAACAAAACACAACACATATGGGGAGATTTTTTTTAATGGCACAAAGGGCAATTAGGCACCCAGTCTCCCAGTGAAATTAGGCTCCTTACGGGCCTCTCTGCTTTTAAAAGTCTTCCCCTTATGCGCAGTGGCAACAAAATCTACTGTGAAGCCTCCAAACAAGGCAAAAATCAGCTGCAACCAAGAGAATGGTTGGCGAGGCTGCAAACAGCATTCCTGGCTCCTTGTGAAGTGAAGGAAGCCCTATCCCATGGGAACTGTCTCTTGTAGCACGCATTATTTTACTGTAAAAATGTCAAAACAGGGAAACGCTCATTGGCTATCAAAAATAATTAAGTGTTCTGTAAATAGCAGTATTTACTCAGATACATCTCCCCAGGGCTAAAGCCCCTTCCCTTAGCACTGCAGCTGTATCGTCAGGCCGCGCCCCAGGTCCCGCGAGGCGTGACACTGCTCACGAGAGGCAGCCGTGTCCCCAGGGCACCAGCTCTAGGCACACAAGGAGACAAGGCAGGAGGCGAACAGAAGGGGTCTGGTCCAGGCGAACGGCGCGATAGCAAAGCCAAGGCACAGCACTCAAGCCATGGCTGGAAGGCTGGCATCCCACGCAGATGCTCAGAGGTTGCCAAGACTCATCCACCACGCGCCAGCCCGCAGGACGAGCCGCGTGAGCAGAGCTGCGCCGCGCTCCAGATGCATGCGGACACTGCGATGCTCATTTACACAGCGCAGGAATTCACTGCCAGAACCAGCCACCAAGGGATGGCTCCAGACCGCCCCGGCAGCCTCTTCAGGAAGCAGTGACCGGAACAGCGTCACAGAGGGACAGGGACAGTGGAACTGTCCCGTATGACAGCCCAGGCTGGGCCCTCCTCACCCTCCGTTTGTTTTCTACAAAGTAATGCACATAGGTACTTCAGATGTGCAATATCAGTGCCAGTGGTGCGATTTCTAGCAGCAAGCTGTCGAGACGATGGCTACCAACAGTCTACTCACAGCCATGATTTTCCCCAGAGAACTTCCCTTGAAGACCCCCCATCTCTCTAGCCTTGTAAAAAAGACAGGAGAGTTGCAAATCAAGTTATGGAGCCAGAGGCGTCCAGCTAGCTCTTTCCAGCACTTAGCAAAACAGAGAAATCGGGTGCCTGGGCCCTTCCTAGCTGTGCTACAGAGAAATGCTACATATTCGTCCAACACATACAAAAAACACTGTGTGGAAGCTGAAAAATGGAAACTTTGGTGGGAGGAAAAACTACACAGCTAATTTAACAGAGGGTATGGAAACAGCTAACTGAATAAGGGGAAACGTGTATTTCTATTCAGAGAGAATTGACCCACGCTGCTTGTTTGGGCTGTGGAACCACGCTACTCTTTTAACTGTATTTACCCAACACACAGCTAGATGGCAGAACAGAGGACACGCCCGAGCCCCTCACCCAGCTGAGGCCGGACTCCCCCACAGCCAGACTCGGGGGGCACAGCTGACCCAACCTCCCGAAGCAAAGTCATATCTGAGCACACTTCACCTCCAGCTCCAGCTTTGCCAGCACCATCAGATTTCATTTCCACACCCAGAACCGCTCCCTGGCATCCTCTGCTGAACGAGTTCACCAACGCCTCGGAGACAGACTCCTCGCCCCGCGGGCCTGCGCAGCACCTCGCACTGCCCTGTCGCTGTCCTGACATCTTTAGATGCAAGGAGGCTGCGAATAAACAAAATCATCTCTGAGGTGAGGCTGAGCCCTTTGTAAAGCAGAAGAGCTCAAACGCAGCATGACCCGCAAAGCACCCCTGTACGGAAGAGGCTGCCAGAAATAGCTCCAAGGGCAACGGCATTTTGATTGAGAGCGATACAACAGCAGCCAAATGGAGAGAGAGACGAAACATCTTCCAAAGTTTACTCTCACAGCCTAACAAGTAGTTCACAACAGTATTTACTGGGTAAGCATTGGTGACCTCATTTTTCCTCTGGAAGCAGCGTGCTCCGGGGTTGCACCGACACAGACGATCCCCTGCTCATTAGCTGGCTCCCTGAGCAGCGACACGCCGCACGGGCCGAGGCCAGCGCTACCTCGCTGCTCCCCACGCGGCCCGGAGAAGGTCCCTCCCGCAGCCGGGTGACATTTACCTGCTCCCGCGCGCCGCAGAGCCAGCCAGCGTCTCGCTGTCAATCTCCCACGCCGTGTCTCTGGGGGCCTGCGAGTGCCAAGATCACAGCAGCCGTCCCCCCCGCAGTCACTAGCCCTCTCCCTCCCCTCTCCCAGCTGCCTGTTTCCACACACATAGCAGAGCTCCTCGGCTTTGAGAGCAGCTCTGCCGCCAGCCCTGCCGGGAGCCAGCTGGGAAGAGGACGAGGAGGGGGCACGGGCTGCAGGCACAGTAGGAGTTTGAAGTCCTTCTTAAGAAAATGAGTTCTCCTGGCAGTTTTGAGCATTTACACAATTGTAAATATTTATAATTTTTATTTACAAGAATCAGCACAGCTGAAAAAGAGATCTGGAGGGAGCTAATGAGAGGAAACAGGAACGTTTCATGGATGAGCTAGACAAGGACTTGCATCCCACCTTGACTGCAGCATCAGGTGCCCAGCTCCAGAAAACCAGCACACCCACAGCACTGACACTGGGGCTGTTCTGGCTCGGACAGGCTGAGGATCCCATCAATGAGGCGCTAGGTGGTATCATGCCTCATAACGGGAGGGTCTTCGGGAGCCTGTACATGCCCTTACCCCCGAGCTCCTCGCTTCAGACAGAAGCGGCCCAGCTCACGCGGTCCCCTGGCCCCCCCAGCCCGGCTGCTTCAGCAGGAGCACAAGATGCATTCTCCCCTTATGCTATTTACTCACAGCTACAGATGTTGACATAACAAAGGGCCAAAGACAGACGGACAGAAGGGGAATAGTGTTGCAGCGCGGACACTGAGGGCTCTATTCTTCAGAAAAGAGCCTCTGACTTCCCCGCCCAGCCCTGCGATTCATTTGGAAATCATCTGGGCTGGTGCAGCTTGCTTTCCTCTCCCGCAGGACACAGAGGAATGCCATTGAACATCATCTTCCCTGTTTGTTTCTGTGCTGAACTGAGCCCTTATAAACCCACAGAAAAACCCAATTGTTTCAGATCAAGTGGCCAAAGCTCACGGATGTATTGGGCAGTGTGCGACTTCGCCTCCTGTTGACCTGCCCCTGCCAAGGAGCTGTGCTGGGAAGAGCAACGCTTTCTACTAATATTATCCCCAGAGAGCCAAATTTAAAGGGCTGACTTTCCACAGAAAAAAATTAAATGCTTTCTGAGGGACCACACCTTGCATTTCCAAAGCTTTGCAACTACACATAACCTTCAAACAGCAAAAGAATACAAACATTTTCAAAAACACGACCAGAAGAGCTGGGGAAGATAAGAGCAGGGGCTAGCCTGGGGCGCAGGACAGGTTTTGGTGGCCTGCTCTAATGCCAGGCTGCCCAGCATGCCCTGGCCCCAGCCTCTGCATCTTCCCTCACGCTGGTGGTCTTCTGGCCGCAAGTCCCCAAGATGCCTGCATAACGGTCGGAGGGGGGCAAGCACCCGCCGAAGGTGGCCAGTGCTGGATGTGAAAGAGATGTCAGCAAGGCTTTTAGAAACTGTGCTCAGCACTGCTCCGAGGTGTTTGGTGCTGCTCTCCACATGGCCAAGGTGTGCTGCGACGCCTTTGAAGCCCTGCTCATCTCGTGCTGTTAATGGCATGGGCAGTGACCCTGACATTAAGCCCATGTAGGGAAGCCCCAGGCCCACAGCGAGCCCCACCGGGTTCAGGGAACCTGTGCACTCGGTCTCCGTGCAGACAGTCACTTGGCCGTTTGGAAGCCCGGCGCTGCAAACCAGCTCTCCCCAAAGTGAGCTAGAAACAGGATTCTGGTTTTTAAACAGTTCCTTTTTTAAGCTTCTCATGCAAACTAAAGTTCAGATCCCTCACAACTGGTGGGAAAAGATATTATTGCCTGGAACCATGCCCGGAAAAACTCAAAGCTGAGCTTCCCTCTGACTCTGCTCAATGCCAGCTCCCATCCCTCAGACCTGATGCCACCTGGTGCTTACAGCCAGCAAAACCAGCCACTTCCCGGCAGCATCAGGGCTTCTCCCGGGCAGAGTCTGGGAGATGCTCAGGGAGCAATAAGCAGCCCTCAGATTAGCAAACACGCAGTAATTCACAGCATTTGTTCTGCCAGAAGATTAACATTCCCTTCACTGCACTGACTCACAGCCCATCGACATGTCTTAGTGCTTTAGGGTGGGCTTCAAGGAGAAGGGGGTAACAGCTCACCTCCTAATTTTGCTAACGTCTTCGCTGGATGGGGATTGGCAGTTCTGGACTGCAGACATCCCCACCGCTGCTGAAGAGCTGTCCTGGCACAGCACACAGCACTGGAGCAAGCTCCCAGCCCAGAGCCGCACGCTGCTGGTCCTGAAGGGGCTGTAGAGTCCTTTCAAAGAGCAAATAATGAGTTCACTTCATAAAAACAGCAGAGAACCAACCGCTGCCCTTGAACCCTGCCTATTTCTAGCCCACCTTGGCACATCAGCAGCCAGGCAGAGCCCCAGCAGAGCAGAGGTGGCTGCCGCAGGGGACGGGCAGCGGCCGGACGCGGTGTGAGGCCATGAGAGGCCAACTGCCCGCAGACCAGACGCTTGACCGGCCACATCACCCCACCGAGACCCCGCAGCATCTCACACCTCTGCCCTGCTGCCAAGCGGGGCAGGAGTCACAGCTGGGCAACGCTGGTCCTGCCGTGCCAGCACAACCTAGAAAATAGTTTTTGAGCTGTGTTCCCCTGAATTCAGCCAGTTTTGCCCTCCCCAGAGCAACACAACAGGAAACAAACTCAGTGCTGTTCAGGAGGAGGCACCATGCAGGATTTTGTTCCCCAGCACCCCTGGGGTTAGTCCAGACCTGCAGACCGATTTGCAGTGGATAAACCCAGTTTGCCTCAGCCCTCGGTACTCTGTCGCCTGAACGCACAGCGTAGCGGCAGGTCCTGCTGCGCCCAAGAATGCAGCCCTCCCTCTGCCATGGGTGCCAGCCTGGAAGCATCCCCCACCAAAAGCCAGGGAGGGTGGAGGGGTCTGTGGGCCAAGACCGCAAGGCTGTTTGCATGTCCCGTACCCAGAGAGTGATGCCAGGCGTACGCAGGCTGTGTGGGAACAGATCTCCCAGCAGGAAAGCCGCCACACAAGAAAACATGTTTTCCAAATATTCAGTGGGGAACGTTGAACCTAAAGCAAACAAATACAAATTTACTGAAGATATCCACCAGCATGAAACGAAGTAGCAGAGACGTTCACCCTTACAGGGTTTTTTGTGCACCTTGGAAAAACAAATTTACATTCTTCCACTTGTAAAATCTTCCTAAAATGGAAGAGATGCTTGAAACCCTACACTAGCTCCTGTAGCACAAGTGTCAGTGCACTGGAATCTCAAGGCTGGATAATCTGCGCCGAGAGCCTTTTTATTTCCTGGTGCACATTGCCACCTGGTGGCCTTCCTCCCAGCTTCCAGAGGCCCCAAGATTCAGAGAGGCAGCCAGAGCACGGGTGAAGTTACCGGGAAATATTCCCATGTGCTGGATCACGGCCTGCAGCTAGCGATGTAACAGGCTGTGAAATAACACCACATGGGGGTACCCGGCTCAGGGGCAGCTCTAGCAGCCTCCAGTTCTACAGCAATGCTTTTCCTGGCTCCAGTTCTCATCTAACATTATGGCAGGAAAAGAAATCAAGAAAGCAAAGAATTTTGCACATGGGATTATTTATAAAAGCAACAACTGTTCTTTTCCATTTCTCCCGTTTCTCTGCTAATTACTGTTTCAGTGAAGCAGGTATGTTAGCTGATTATCTGTTTGCAGACAAGGTTGACGCTGGTTTGCAGAGTGTGGACAACCACGTAATTCCTCCCTAGCTACATGGTAATTACTGGGCTATTATAGAGTAATTAAACATTCAAGTAAACATTAAAACAAGGACTCTGTATGGGAGCTGCCAACAACCGCAGGACAGAAAAATCAAACAGTAATTCAAATTACAGCGTACCATAGTGGTACCAGCTAAAGCAGGTAGTTAAGAGTCTACCATCTTTTACACTACAAACAAATTTTGTAGCTTTTCTGGCTGCAGGAGTGTCCGGCTGTGCCAGAGGCACGTCCTGCCCCTCAGCAACACATGCCTGTTTGACACTGCCCAAGCCACACAGCCTGCCTTTGCCCAAGTTTGTTTCTTTGAGGACAAACCTAAATATTAACACTCTCACATCCAACTGTTAGTTAACTGTGCTAAGTGAAACTCAAACACCAAGTACCTTGTTACACACCAAAGTCAAACTATTCAAAACAACGCTTAAGCCCATGCTGAAGTGAGACCTTAGGACAGTATACAGACAGTACCTGACCCAACTCAAAATTCAGTTCCCCCCCCCCAGAGACTTTTCCCATGGATTTTTTAACTTTTTTTTTGATGCTGCGATGAAGACTCTCGATAAGAAAATGTTCCGGAGCAGCCTGAATATCACAGCTCCTGCCACGCGCCAGCAGCGAGCTGCGAGACAAAGCCCGTGTGCCCCTGCGGCACCTGACAGCCCTCCCAGCCCCTCCCCTGCCCCGAGCAGGCACAAGCGCACACCTTGCCACAGGCACCCTTCAAGCTGTCCACGCGCTCCAGAACGTGAAGCCATGGGCAGATTTCCTCCAGCTCCACGGACGCAACGGATCCTCAGATGAAGAACTGGCTGTGATGGACAAGATGACACAGCTCACCCTGTAGCACAAGGTGTCCCTTTGGCCGAAACAGTCTTGGTCACGGCAGCCAGCGAACTGGACAAGATGGGAAATTCTGCGCTGTATTTAAGCAAAGATCCTCATATGGAGGAGAGAAGTGTGTTTAAGAACAATCCACCCCTTTTGCGCAAACTCCTCTAAAATTGTGTGAGCGTGTTCACGAGCAAACTCCCAATTAGCTAGGGAATGAGGGGTGGTATGAAATCCGCAGGGGCAGTGCAGGAACTGCATTTTCAGGAGATCACAACCCACACTGAGACAGATAAGCTGTCACAAATAAACAAGTTATATTTTTACCCCACGTTTGCATCCAAGGCAGCGAGCCAGCCAGGCTCAGAGGGATCCACACCTTTAACATCCACTCGTAAGGGTGGCAACGGCCTGCAACGCAGCTACAAGGGACGGGTTACAGGATCTCTGCCCCACCACACTTCTTGAAGGGAACATCTGCCCCAAAATAGCAGCTCACCTAATTTAGCCAGTAACTTTAACTGCAGAAGCATTTTTGCTATGCCCTGGCTCCTTACATGACATGACTTTTACACTAGTCCAAGAAGGCGCACAAAAGCCTGATTTGGGGCAACTCTGCACTATTTGTGGCCAAAGCTGTTTAACACTCACACAGCGCTTCTCCAGCCAGGGATCTTAATGTGTGATGCAGACAGACAAATACCACTAAGACAAAGGTCATACCGTAAATCCTTTAGACCAGCACCAAAACACAGCAATTCCCAGTTCTGGGTCAGAGGGAAGCTCTGCCTCTGTCTCAAGGGGAGCTGGCGTGAAGGCACAGATTAATGAGAGTCATTTTCCTCGCGCCGCCCGCGAGCCCAGCAATTAGCTGTTCTTCATAATAGGTCCCCCTTCCGATCACATGCTGCTCTTCCCAAAGCACAGGCACCCATTTAATCCTTGCAAAGAAAAATCCCCCTGCATATTTATAGCGGGGAATAACCTTCCTAGTGACCAGCAGAAATAAACAGGTTTATTTTGATCACAGATTACCTCTAAACACATACTGAGGCTTTGCTGGCCCTCGGTTCCCTGACTGTTTACAAGCACGGAAATCCTCGTGACACTGGGAAGCTGCACAGTATGATTTTATTACCTCTAATGTATATATTTGTTAAGGCAGCAATAATAATCACAGCTACTGCTATCTTTTTCTTGCTCTGCCCCCTCACTTAGCAACCGGTTTGAGTGTTGCCAGCATTACTCTCGGCTTGCCAAGGAAACTATTTCTGTTCCTTGAATTTAATTTCCTAGCAGAGTTTAATTTATATGTTGCTGCTTTACGGTTGTCATGAAAGCTCTCCTTGCCCTGCTAATTACAAGGTGTGCTCAAATCTCCTCTCCCACCCCGCCCAGCAGCTGTGGAGGGGGCTGAGGCACCACCTCCACCCCTGTGACTACACTCGCCTTTTGTTGAGGACTACTTACTTTAAGTTTATACACAAAAAATAACATCTTTCCAGATTTTGCTCATTAGCATCTTGGAAGAGACTTGTCAGGAGAAGGGATTTTTCCCACCTCTGCACTGAAGATAAATCAATACTGATGAAGTCAAAACTCCCTGTAGAGGGAGCAGGCTCACCATCCCATCACACCCAGGATGCTTTAGTCATTTCACCAATAACCCCTGCAGATAAGCACGCAGCACCTATCATCCAGCTCATTTGCTGAGCCTCACCAGCCCTGTCAAGGCAGCTTGCTCTTTGAATGAGAATTACACAGAATTTCTGACTCAGGGCTCCAGGTTTCCTCATTCAGCATCACCAGCATGAACCACACCTGCAGATGTGGCCCAGCATACAGAATTAGGAAATAACTTTCCCACACCACTAAACTTTTCCAGAATATTGGTCAAGTAGTGTTGGAAACAAGAGAATTGGGCCAAGGGACCCGGGGGGGGTCAGGCTATTGTATTGCCCCTCCAAGGGCACCCTGCACCAGCACGTGCTGATTCACTTGGATACACAGAGGAAAGGGCCAAGCTCCCTCAAGACAGATAAATATTTCACATCTTACACCCTGCCCCCGGAGCCAGGAACCCTCAGTCAGCACAGCACTGCACAGACCTCTTGCCAAGCCTCACCACGCTGCAGATACAGGTGAGGTTCTCCTGTACCATGGTCTTCACAGACCTCTGCTCCTCTCCATGCAACACCAGACGCTGACGAAGCTGGTGGAGGGTAAGGTGGAAATACAGCCTTTTCCCCTAAAATACAGCTTTCTCTCTATGAGGTGTAGCTGGGAAGTATGCGCTAACCTGTCAAACACTGAACTGAAGTTGTGGATAGGAATCATGCTTTTTGTCTAGAAAACTGTTTGAAAATGAAATAGTGTCTAAAACTGTAGCTATTGCATGGCACATTATCTTGAAGGGCTTGGGTATAATTTAGATAAAACACCGTATCTCTTCTTTCAGAAATGTCAACATCATTCTAAATGTACATGTGCTTTTCCATTGGTTTTCTATGAAGACTTACAACTCTACAAGCCTCTTTCTCTTGTTCTCTCCATTTTCTTTTTAAATTGTCAAATGAGTAGTCAATCTTTCAAAATTTTAGGTGTATATTTTTATATGTGGGAAAAGTGCATGTTCAAAGATGCCCTCAATGAGTCCATTATGTATGTGATCGGCTGTGACACGCCACTAGAAATAAACTACGTGTCTGAATGAAATAGAAAAAATCATTACCGAGTTGCGGAACCAGGATGAAACGCTTCACTTCCCTCCTGTGCTCCTTTATTTATGCTGTGCTTCATCCCTGCTGCTCTGCCCACGGTGCGCTGGTGAGGTGGGGCGCGAATTACTGCCTCGAGCACCAGGTCCTCAGCGCTAGTCTGCAATGAGAAACTCCCCGTCAGCCAACCTAAACCCCACTCTTGCAGGGGCCGTGTTCCCCAGCCCGCTCCCGGACACCTCTGCCTGCCAGCCGGCCCCCCTCTGCACCTCTCTCCAGGTGCACCCCCCAGGGGAGACGCAGCTCTTCCACAGCAAAAGACCTCACAGACGGCAAAGGGAGCAGAAACATCACCTGCCGCATCTCACACACTGTTTGTTCCCTTGGCTGCATCTGATTTTGGGAGAGGCTCTCACCCAGGAGCCTGGGATCTCCCTGTTACCCTTCTTTCCATCATTTTTTTCTTCACACCCTGGGAAAGAGGAAAATACGCAGACTGAACTACAGGAAATTCCGGTTGTGCATACAAAAGACCTTTTTTTGGTGGCCCAGGTTGTCTGGAGAGGCTGTGCAGCCTCCATCCTTGGACATACTCAAACGCTAGCCAGGTACGGTGCTGAGCAGCCTGCTCTGGGTGGCCCTGCTTGGGCAGGGGCTGGACCAGGTGATCTCCAGAGGTGCCTGCCAACAGCCGTCGCTGTGTGCGTTTCTGCTTGTTATTTCATAGGAAAATGTGTGCAATTAACAGGAATTTTATCCATGGTTTGCCATCTCCAACCTCTGATGGGGTCTCTGCAGCATTTCAGACCCCCTGCTAATTGCCCTCCCGTGGTTTCACACCGTTCTCCTGGGAGAAAAAGCCCTCCTGCCATGGGAAAGGGAAAAGACGGTGTTGGCACAGAACACCACGGGGACGTGCCTCCTGGTAAACGCTGGCAGGCGGAGAAGGAGGGAGGAACGATCGCACAAGCAGGGCTTTGTTCCAGCTGCACCATTCTGCCTGAGTATCTGCTCCCCCGTGCGAAACGCCTGTGCGTGCATGCAGCCGGACGCGTGCAGCCACCATCACAGCCGGTACACTTACAGCGTGGCTGCGTTTGGCTCCGTTTGCTTTGCACCCCAATCAGCAGTCGGACAAAAAGGAACGTGATTTTTCCCCCAGCACAGTTACATTCTCATTCACCTCTACACTGGCTCCCCCTTCCCCGACCTGGGAGCTGGAGTGCATCCCACACAGCCCGCTGCTGTCGGAAACCACCAGGAACTGTGGAGGAAGGCTGTGGTAGCATTAATCCGGATTAAAACGCCCCTTAGAGCGCATGAAGGGGCAGATTTACAGGACGTGGCCGCTGTCACGAGCAAAGACGCAGCTGCACACCAACGCTTACCCTGAAGCACCTGTGACTGTCTACCACTCTTAAGTGTACCGCACGAATAAGAGGTTTCTAATGAGATTAAGACTGATCAAAAATGCATGATGAATTGCCATTCTTCTTTTTTACCAAGCCAAATATTTGGCGAGATGAATGCCATCCTCATGTCAGCCTTCGGCTTAGTGCTCAGGAATCCCCCATGTTAACTGTCGCCGCTTGTGCCGGCAGCGACTGGGGGAGCCCCGCGCGATCCCGCGCACGGGCCAGCAGCCCCGCTCGCCACCTCTGCGTACACCACCGGCATCAGACAAGGGGGAGCATTTGTAGGGAGGCAAGTCTGCAGCTGCAATTTGCAAGTTCATTAACAGTGTCCCTGCAAAGATCATTTTTTTTAATTGGAGCCCTAATTAGCAATGAATTCTCATTATTTCTCATTGAAATCCCAAAGCAGCTTTGGCACATTCTCTTTGTTCCTTTGAAAACGGCGAAGTGGAGGAGCCTCGGGGAGATAAAGCAGCAGCTGATGATATACTAGGGGGGCTGATTTCCCCACTCCTGCAGTTTAATACATTTTGCAGCAATTTTACTTATTATTTACGATTTGAAGAAATAAGTATTTCCATAAAGAAACATTAACTGCATCACGGTTGATGGCTGCTCTCTACCCTTCCCAGAAAGACGTGTCACCAGGATAAGATGCACCTTGTAATGAAGCTGGGTTCCTCTTTCACTCAGGGAAAATCTCCGTCGACTTCCAAAGGAATTTTACAAGTGCGGGGGCACAAATCCAGAAAGCGGCAATGAGAAAAGGTCTGCCTGAGAAACGGCAAAACAGCCCCTCAGTTACAGCGCGGTGGCTCCCAACAGGGAAACGTTCATCAGCTGGAGAGGTCGGCCAAAACCTTCCTTAAGGTCAGGCATCTGGCGCCGGGAACCGACCTTGGCACCTCGGGGCTGGGTGATGCCAGCTGCCAGCGGAAGCGGAGGCCCAGGCTATTCCCGCAGCAATGGGTGAGACGCTTGGCACCACCAGCGAAGCGCTCCGTGGCACCTCTCCCTGCCTCCGAGCCGCACAGAAATCCGCCCGCGTGCTGAGGTGCTGCCAGCCGCGCAGCGATCTCACCAGTCGGCTATCGCCTCGCAGGGGACCACGGAAGAGAACAACATCAAGGAACGGGTGACCGACGCATGCTCCAGTAGCGAATGGGCTTGGCACTGGAAAAGAGGAGTCTGGCTGTTTGACCATACCAGTGTCTGCTCCAAAACCAGAAATGCTTTGGGCTCCTGGCAAATTTTGACATCGTTATCAGAGGGATGGATAATCATCACATTGTTTCCACAGTCCTTCTACAAATTACTTTGATAATAAAGGACCTCCTGTGACATTAAGTATGTTTTAATTATAACATTGTCTGTAATGCATATATCTAATTGCAAATAATTATTTTATCATATTTTGTCTGTATGCCTGTTATATCCATCAGATTTTATCTTCTGACTCAGTGGTACAGGTTAATTAAAATTTCTCTTTTAATATAGTTTCAAAGCTAACCACATAATTTCATCCGAACACCAGCTGTGTTGGTAAAAAATTATTTTTTATTATTTTTTTGTCCTGGTTGTCCATGGAGGAAAGCCTGAGCCATTTCTGAAGGCTGTAATGACCGCACTGCTTTCTACAGTCATTTGCAAAAGAGGAAAAGAAGGAAGAATCTGTGTAACACCAGTGGTCAGCCGTTGCTTTGTGTGGTTCTGGTTCACCTGGAAGGTTTTTTGTTCTCTTCCTTACCTACAAGAGTATTTGAGATTGTACTTTCAGAAGGAGAATATAACATGTTACATGGCCACCAGATAAAGTCTGGTTTGTCGGCATAAATTGCGCTCGAGGTCAAGCCGATCGGCGTGGTCCTTCGTGACGTCATGTTAAGGGTGATCCCAGCCAACCGTTTCCTTCCTCAGTCGTTGTTCCTCAGAGCGACAAAGAGCAAACACAAGGTGAGAGAAAAACGAAAATACGAACACACTGTTGAGTGGAAAAAAGAGAGCTCAGGTTAGATACATGGCAATATAAACACCAAACCAGGGAAGATGAGCAGAGGACAACAGAAAAAGACAACTCTTGTTTCACACAGGAGAACGCTTCATCTGTAACTTGTACTCACAAATGACCATTGCTCCTCACCCTCTGCACGTTACTTCTGTCAGTGTGACTGTCAGCATCTCTCTGGTATTTCAGACCGTAGCGCTGACGTACTCTGCCTGTCTGCTCAGAGTCAGCGCCAGGGAAGAGAGAGGGGCAAAGGCCAGCAGGGAGGGGGTTAGGACATGTCCCGAAAGCCGGGACACAGCTAGGCAGCCAGAGCAGCGGAGCAGGGGCTCCCGGGACCTTCGCAGATGCCGGACAGGCAGAGGTGAACGCTGCCAGGAGGAAATTGCTGGAGCTCTACTGAGACTACGAGTGACCTTTCCTCTTGGAGAGGGGTGAAGTAAACAACACTTATCTCGGATTTAGTGTGGTTGAGACAAGCAGCCCTTTATCTTGTACCACGGCATACGGAGCAGGGAAGCAGAGCAGTGATTTTCCTGCTTTTACGGTGTAAGCCATCTCTGCTTTCTTAGCCTGGTCTCAAGTCAAGCTGTAACACCTCCTCACGGAAAGATCTTGGCCGGGGCAGGAGGTGACGGGCTTTCACAACCTGCCATAAACCTCTTCATGCAGTTCAACCTTTTGCAAGCATAGTTTGATCTCTCCTTAGTGGGTTGGTATTTTTACTCCATTAAATTTCCTCATTCTCTGTGCCGTTTCCTTTTGGAAGGCACCAAGGGATATGCAATCCATGTTCCCTCTATTTTGGATTCTTTTCCATTCGTAGACATAAATTCTTCTCTTTCCCTCTATACACAGTTTGAAACTCTGGCAGAAGGAAATCTAACGTCTTTTTTTGACAGCGTTTTTTCCTGTCTATCATTTTTACTGTATGAATGACATTTTAATGCCTCATCTGCTGCAGCGGTTAGAAGTTTTCCATCAGACTTTTCCTGTATAGCCCAGCACCCAGAAGCTCCATTCCCTTTTGCTGCCAGATTTCTGGGGGTAGGAGCTTCCGAAACCACCCCGCTCTGGACACGCCTGCTCCCGGCTTGACGCGTGGTTTATTTCAGCGCGGTTTATTCCAGCGCTATCACCCGCTCTGTGCCATCCTGCAGCCTGCTGGAAGCTGTGCTCAGAACGGAGCCAGGGCCTGATCCCGCCATCTCTCTGAAGGCCACGGCCCTCCACCCTGCCGCGCCAGTCTCCAAGCCTTGCGGCTCTGTCGCTGCGTGCAGAGGCTCACACCTGGTGCTCCAGCTATGGCTGGAAGGGAGAATGTCACAGCCTTACGCCCAAACATCTGCATCCGCCATTTGACTCCCCCACTGCATTCGTATCTTGCAAACGGCCAGATACAGCAGACAGCTCGTGCTGATCCTGTGACCGAAGATCTTCGCGTACTGTCGCAGCCTGTCCCCAGAGGAACCGGACAAAACTGCCGCTAGTCCCCAGACCACGCGCTAACCTAGACCAGCGCGTTGCAGCGCAGACCCCTTTCAGCTTAAACCAGAACTAAATCCCTCCGAGGAGGAAGCACTTTTGCGTACCAGAGCCCCGGCTGCTTCTCCTAAAGTAAATATTCAACTCCTATGAAGTAAGGACTAAATAAGTAACTCACGCTAAATCATTAACTGTTTTCTGGGAAGCTGGTGGGCTGCAGTGTGCTCGTCTGAGAAGTCAGCACGCCTCTTCAGCAGACATCCTTCGCAGACACTGCGCACCCTCGAACTGCTCTGCTCCACCTGCCAGACACGCCGGGCCCTGCTCGCACCTCTCCCGACCTCCTGGGACGCTTCAGTGCCTGTGTCATTCATTAATTCATCTGCAAGAGGCAAAGGGACGACAAGAAATGCGTTGGGTACCGAATGAAAGTCACTGGGGGAGATCCTCAGCGAGTGTAAGCGGACGAGGCGCCTTTGCTTACATAAACACAGCAAAACTCAGAACCTGTGCAGAAGCTGATCCACAGAAAGCAGTTTGGAGGATCCAGCCTGGGGAGAAGGCCAGTGTATATTAGAAACTAACCAATAATTGCATGGCCTTGAGTCCACAGCAGTACTCTGCAGGTGCAGAGCCCCATGCCTGCATACCCTATAGCAACACTGTTAGCAAAACAAACACATCAAACTCAGAGCCGGCTGGAAAAATCTTTCACACAAGCTTAGTCGTATCAGGACTGGGAGAGCAGTCTCATTTCCCTACGGAGCACGCTGGCACCGCACCAAAGCTCTGCCAAGCCCCTGAGCACTGCACCTCCGTTGGGAAGCATCAAGTGAGTCGATTCAAACGCAGGAATAAGAAGCTAGTGTGCCTTAATGGATGTGCCAGACCAAGGATATGCAACAGGACACACAAAATAACTCTCTAAATGCAATCTGAAGCATTTGGTTTGAAGGACAACCAGTGTCAGTATCCCATGCTAAGGAAATTACTATCTCACCTGTGCGTTATTGAGAAGGGAAGTCTCTTTTATTTACTTTTCCCCTTCCCTTTTTTCCGGGCTCATTATAGTGTGTTATATTGACACAAGTAAGCAGAGAAGTTCCGTAACTTAATCTCTGTCATTAAAATTTCAGACTCAACAGGAAAAGTAACCTTGCCTGTTCATCAAGCCCAGTGAAATTCAGGCGGCCGCACTCACAGCTGCAGTGGCGGGTTTCACCTTTCCACAAAGTCTGCAGCGAGAGGCGGTTTCCCACCACCGCCCGCTCTTGCTTACGGCAGGTAAGAAAAGAGGGCAGCGATCCCACCCTACTGTGGCCGAGGAGCTTAACGCGCTAAGAGCACGGAAACGCAGGCCAGCTCCTGCTTCTCCTGGCCCAGCAAAGCCAAAAGATTACAGCAAATGAGGCACATTCTGGTTTTTTGTGACTTTGGCTACGATTCTGTTCAATACATTTTGTTATACGCTACGGTAAGTCACTGCTCTCTGACCATCGGAATGTGATCTGTGTTATCTTTCTGATGGGAAATTTGGAAAGTAAGCATGTCTTCAGGACGATGATAAGCAACCCCCTGAGACGCACAGCTAGCCTTCCCTCCTCAGGACTGCTGCGCTCTCACACAACGCATCGGAAAGCCCGTAACCAGCCCAGAAGGCAGGCAGGAAACATGACCAAAGACCAATGCTGTGAGCTTTGCTTCTGCTGCCCCATGCATCCCTCAGAGTGTCCCAGAGGCGGCAAAGGCAGGCACAGAGCACCAACGGCAGGGACCGGCTGCAGGAAGAAGGGGTGATGCCTACTGTGGGGCCATCGCTGTCGGCGCGGCCCCGTTACTCCCTGGAGGTACCATGCTGCTTCCAAGAGAGGAAGAACAAAATGCATGAGCCACGCAGTCCAGGGATAGCGCGTCTGCCTGTAGTGTAAACACGTGTTAATAATTTAGGCTGTTCTGTTTTAGGCTGGAAATGTGCTGCCCCGTACCTGTATTGCTCATACGCAACGGGTGCCTGAAATAGTAACTGCTCGGCCAGCTCACTGCAGCCACAAGACGGCATACGGCTGAGATGGGCTGCGGCATGATTTTCAAGGTCACCACTTTCTCTTTTGTCTGTGGGGTCTTGGCTGTGCTACGACTTCCAGACATCTCCCCCGTACTGATGTGATGCTGGCCCTCCTCCAGCGGGGCTGGCAGGAGCGGGGGTCCGCCCAGCACATCATCCAAACGAACGCCCAGCTACATCGGCAGATTGCTGCACAAGGCAGCGATTTATCTAAACGGACACTGAATCCCTTCACACCGCTGCCGTGCTTGTGCTCGTAGTTCAGCTCACTTAGGGTGTCACGTCGTGTTGTGACCTTTAAAAACTCAGTTCTGTGATACGTGATTACTGCTTTGTCCCCTTAAATGACAGCTTTATATAGATTTTACTTCAGATCCCGAAAGCTGAATGACCAAATCTCTTTCAGGAAATTATTCTACCTGAAGCATCAACTTTCAGAAACGCATCATCTGACTTCCTGGGAAATTGCAACTGCTGTATTGTTAGGAAACCCAAGTCACAGATTTTACAAGCAGTTCCCCTACACAGGCTGGAATCATTGCTGCAAGTTTACAGGACTTCTGGTTTGCATTATGCTACATCAACTCATAAATGAATCACTTGAAAAGTTGTATTTTATGATGTTTTCACTATAGGTTAAAGTTCAGCCGCACATAATTCCGAGTTCCTAAAGGTACAGGTTCATTCCGATGTATTTGCTTACCTAAAACTCAGAGGAGGAACTGTTAAATGGGTTTTCACCTTGCTGCCATACTGACTGCTTGTTCTCAACAAAAGACAAAGACATTTTACACCACCACGACTAGCCAGTGTATGGCATTTACACGCAGAACAAAGCTGTGTCTCACGTTATACGACACATGGCACGCAGAAGAAAATGCGAGGTAGAACATCCACGATGCATCGCTCAGCTTGGTACTGTCATGATTGAGCTGGATACCACCACGTGTTCGCTCACCAGTGTCAACCCTCCAGCCCCCAGAGAGGAACGTCCTGCCCCACCGCGAATTACCTCCCTGCCATCCGCACCCAGCACCAGGGGCACGCTTCCGTCTCTGCAGCTCACCGATGCACAAGAACGGAGTTCAGATAGCTCTAATTCCATTATCAAAGCACACAAGTAAAAAAAAACCCAAACCACTCTAATTACGCTAGCGCTAAACGATGCTGATTCACTGAGCTCCTCACGTGACCACATTTTCCAGAACCTAACAGGGAAAGGGAGGTCTGCCCTGCTAGCGCACTGCCATTCAACTCATGAAATCTATATTCTGTGGAGCTTTTCACGAGAAGAATTTCTGGCAAATTCTAAAACAGTGAGTGCCTAAAATTATGCAGTTAGGTGCTGAGCACCAAAATGCTTTCCTGGTTATCACAAAACTTATTGGACATTAGAGCCGCTACATAATCACAATTGCTTCATCTGCAATAGCAATTAATTATTTTTTTTCAACAAAGCAGAAAAAGACAAAAACATGGAATGATTGGGAATTGCCAGAAGAGACAAACTGAAGGCTCTTGTTTTAATCAGTCAATTAAAATAAAAGGGAAGGGAAAAAAAAAGAAAAAAGAAAAGAGCAAGCCAAGACCTTAGCCATGTGCTTCCTCAGCCAAGTGCATGTATTGATTTGTGGCACCGAAAGAGAAAAGCTGGAATGGCCCCGTTCGCTCTTCTCAGGAAGCTGCAGATAACTCACTTTGCAACACGTGACCAAAAATTTTAGACAATTGTTGAAGATTTATAACTCTTCCAGAATGAGACATTGTGTAACAGCGTTGCAGGAAGAATCTGCAATATGAATTACTGCAAGCCTTAAACGGGCTCCAAAACAATGGACTATTAGGCGGCAATAAATTGTGTCAGATTTCAAGGTCACGCATTCACATTTTTTTGTGTAAGAGAAAGGATTAACTTTTTTTTTTTTTTTTTTAAATGCTGCATGTCAGCACTACTCGTCTTCCTATGACTCCAGGAAGTAAATTCTTACAGAGCAGCAGGAATACCACAAGGTTTGGTGACTCTGCGGGGTAGCACTACGAGACACAGCCGGCCTGTGCTTGCCGGAGACAGAATCCAGCCGTGCTTCAAAGCGGGGAGAGCTGCGCCACGGTCACAACCGCGCCACGCAGCCAGCAGCACCCACGAGCACCGACTGAACCCCCTTCCACCACAAACTCCCACCGCTTGCTTATTTATTTATTTATTTATTTATCCAGGTTAATTCTCACCCAGCCCGGTTCCCCGATCTCGCTTGCCACGTGGCCATCCCAGGGGCCGTGTCCCTGCGTCCCTACCCTACTGTCCTTTGGCTAACAGGACGTGTTTAGGGCTTGTTGATGTGTTGCTCTGGTGACTCCAGGCCTTCGCAGAAGAAATGACCCCTGAGAGGGCTCACAGGAAGCGAGATGTGGCAGTGACACATTTTCCGGGCCTAACAATAGTAATTCTTGTGACGTTTTATTTTTCTACAACGATTCATGGCTGAAAAACAATTTCTATACATATATGATATGTAAATTATTTTTTAAACACTGTTGTTAAAAACTAAGACGTATATGTGCAATTTATTTCTCTGAAACACACCGTTTTCTTTTTTAGGACCTCATCCTGCCTTGGAACTTACTGAAATTTACTTTTCTACCCAGAATTTTTAGGGAGAGCATCTGAGAGCCTTTAACTGAAACCCTGCTGGCTTCTAATCCTGGGGCAAATTCTGCTTTGGTTGTGTAACAACAGATCTGCCCAGTCTTCTCCCTTCCCTCTGTGCCATGGGAATAGAGACAGTGCTTGTGATTTACATGTTTACAGTGCAAGCAGTTCTTCAAACCGTGAGGGTTTTTCCCGTAAATAAACCCCAGCGCAGCTCGGTGCCGGTTCCCGTGGCGCGTCCGTTTCAAACAGGCGGGCGCACCGCCCCGCCTCTGCCCTTCGCTCCGCTCTCCACCTCCACTGCGCCTCGGGGGGAATCCTGCCCCCAGCCATTGCTGTCCCGCGCCCCGGGGACAACGCCGGGCCTTCCGCTCCCCCTGGGCTCGGCACCGCCGCCTTCGGTGGCCTCACCGATCGCTCTGCTGCTGCGGGAGGGTTGCGGCCCCGGTGCCTGCGGAGAAGCAACCCGGGTGATAACGGCAGGCCCAGGGCTGGCGCTGGCAGGCCGCAGTGAGGCCCAGAGGGGGAAGGCAGGCCCCGGTGGGGCGCAGGCAGGCCCAGCCCCGGCTGCGGAGAGCGGCAGCCCGCGGGGGACCGGAGGTGCCACGGTGCCCGCGGGCCTGGGGCTCTTCCAGCCCCTCCAGGGCGCCAACGGGGCCGACGCCCGGGCGGGAAGGCCGTGGGGCGTGACGTCAGGGCGACGCTGGGGTGACGTCAAAGGCGCCGGCGCCGCGTAAGGCGCGGAGCCGCCCGCCGCCAGGCACGCCGGGGGCCGTAGTCTTCCCGCGCGGAGCCGACGCGCCTGCGCAGTGCGGCGGCCGGGCGGGGGGCGGTCAGCCGGCGGCGGGGCCGGCCGGTTCCCTGCTGGCACGCCCACCCGTGCGGCGGCGGAGGGCGGCCGGCTCGGTCGCTCCCCTTCTCTCCCTCCTCTCCCTTCTCTCCTCTCCTTTCCCTCCTCTCCCCGCAGCGCGGGGCGGCGCGGCCATAGCGGGCGGGGCTGCGGGCGCCCGTCCCCCGCACCTGCCCGCCCGCCGGGCCCTCAGCGCCCCCCCCGGAGCCGCCGGCTGCCCCCCGAGCCGGGATGTTCTCCAGGAAGGGCCACGCCGATGTCAGGAAATCCACCCAGAAGGCGCTGGACCCCAAGCGGGACGTACTCACCCGCCTCAAGCACCTCCGGGCGCTGCTGGGTGAGTGGGGGGCGGCCGGCGGGGCGCTGACCGGTTTCCCGCCGCGCCGTCACGGGCGGGGCGGGGCCCCAGGGTCCCCTCGGGGCGGCTCCGCGCCCCCCCCCCCCTTCT
>JAAGAY010148179.1:91786-203845 GCA_011801015.1 Ardeotis arabs | reverse complement strand
GCCAGATGTTGCTGCTGTCCAGGAATGGGGCTGCAGGTCTGTGGTGGCGTCATGAACAGATGGCAATGGCTGGGAGGAGCCCAAGGAAGGTGGGAGGAAAGGAAGAGAGACCCAGCTGCCGAAATGTCTTGCCTTGGCTGGGCTCATAGTAAGGGACTTGAGTCAGTTTTTGAGCGTATCGAAGAGAACTTTAAATGTTGACTTGCTCGCATGATCTACAAGTACACATGAAGTGAGGCATCTTCTAATGTCGTAAGATTTAATGGAAAGAAACGGGGGCTAGTGCAGCTCAAGCAGAATTTAAGCGCAGGCTCGTGAAACTGGGGGCAGAGAGGATCTACCACTGGAAGGGCTCAGCAGGGGTCTCGCACGCTTGCCACCATTTGCAATCTGCTATTGAAATGGGGTCTTTCCAAAGCAGAGCTCCTGCTCAGCCATGGTGAGGTGTAGAAATCACAGGGTGAAATTTTATGGCTTCTTCCATGCAGGGGTTAGACAAGCTGCTCCTTCTGGCTTTACAATGCATCAATCTACCAATCTTTCTTGGAACAAAATAAAATCTGGACTGAAAGGGTTTTATTAACTCCAGCAGTCAAACTGTGGAAATGGTATCTCAATTCATTTGGTCAAGCTGTGCTGAGGTGTACAGAGGAGATAGGAAACCACAAAAAAAAAGGCTGGTCTTGTCAGAAAAGCCCACGGCTATGAACCAGGCAAGAGGGTTTTACATCTAGCTCTGCCACAAAGTCCCAAAGCCACACTGCTCGTGCCTCGTACATCAGCAGCTGCCCGGAGGTGGCCGATGCCGCCTCGGCTTTGCTGTCCAAGAGCAGCTGGAGACCTGCCTCGTGTCTCAGGAGCACTGGGATCCTACAGTGGCTCTCACCATCCTAGAAGAGCAGACCGAGCTCATCCAGCGGGTCACCCAAAGCTAGCAGACATCTCAGAAATGCAGATTATAATTTTCTGTTTCATTCCCCACCTATGGTGGAATTTCTTCCCTGGAAGGAGAGCTGTGAGGATAAACTCATTAACATCTGTGAAGTACAGATACTACTGCACTAAGTGCATTGCAAAAGCTCATGAGATGATTGTTAATTACATATTCAGTGCGAGGCTGTAATGGCATGCATTAAAAATGGCATGGGGTCCTCACTTTGAATAATGGGGATAAAACAGATTAAACATTTGCCCCTGTTCTGTGGGCTAAAGAACGCAATTCGGAAATACTTCATCCAATATATTGTCATCTCAGGTACCTTTGCACCACACAGGAGCAGAGTGAAACATCCTTTATGTAATGTCTCCTAAATTGCACATATTTGGTCCTGTAATCTTGCTAAATACAATGGAGAGAGACTGGCACCTTCGTAATCCAAGCTCTGCGTGCATTATGGCAGGGCAGATTCTCTGCAGAGCAGAATCACTCCCGGGCTCCTTCCAACTAAAGCAAATCTGTGGTACAGGGGGAGCAGATGTCTTTAGCGAAAGCAACGGGTGGCCAAGTGGGAGACTAAGCTCAGTTCCCAGTTCCGTGTACCCCACAGAAGTGGATAACAGCATGGCAAAATGTTGGGGAGGAAACAGTGGGCAGCTAGGTAAAATACCAAGGATGACAAATGCCTGGGATGACTGAGGAGCTGGCACATCAGTGCCAAGATACCGGAGAAGTCTTCATCAGAAACATCGTAATTCCTGCTGAAAAGGACCTGGCTCAGCCCCTGCAATACAGCATTTTACTGCAGTCTGCACAGGAAAAGGTGTCCAAAAAAGGAGGACACTGATATGTCTGTTAATCAAGTGAAGAACCATCTACAAAGAAAAGGCATGGATCTGTCTTCCAGTTGAAAAGCTATAAATAGCTTTGCATACTTGCTTATCAGATTGGTTCGGCTGCAGGGATAATCTTCTAGAGAAAGCAATGGAAGCCCTGTTATGTTGGATATTTATAACTAGATGAAAGCCTAGAAAATGCACAGTCGTGTCAGTCTTGCGCTCGTGCCGCGAGATAGGGTGTGTGGGATCCAATTAGTCTCTTCAGTTTAATATAAGGTCAAGAATGGCTTAGTCTTCCTAGCTTCACAAAAAAAACCCCAAATCTGATCTCTTTGAGGGGCTGGTGCTGCTTGAGCAGCTACAGAAGCCAAGATAAGGTCATGGTGAAACAGTTCCCCAAAAGGTAATGATGGTCCCACATCACTGTAGACAATTTATGGGAAGCAAGACATGACCCTTCTCTGGACAAACAGGACAGAGAGGTCTTGAGTGCACCACAGAGAAGTCTGATGTGCCAGGTCGCGGGCAGGCAGACTGTGGGAAACGCAACTCTGATGAACTGATCTAACACAACCAGTAACTCACCATCTCCAAATCACCTGGCTCCATGCCAGGGTCCCCAAACAGTTTAACAGATCACGACCCTGACCCCAGCCCCTCAAGTTCGTTGAACTGCCTTTGCCAGATGATCTGCAGAGCACCGGGACTGACTAGAGTTAATGCCAGTGGATTCCTCCGAGCCTTGGCCTGCCATGGCCTCTGCACTGAACTGGGTTTATCCAGGTCAGGGCAGCTGCTGGAGGCACTGGAGCCTGATTCCCAGCCACTGCCACGTGAAGGGAGCCAAGCCAGGACAGGCTGGGGTATGGCAAGCCGAACACGGTTACGGCTACCCACCAGGAGCCTCTGCACATGTCTGTGTCACACATGGACTTGTTCATGGACAGATACGTGGTGATTTCTATGCTCCTAGGCTGTGAACACACACAGGGTCTCTTGTGCAAAGGGAGGGAGCTGCGTAATTTATAGGAGAAGTTGGGTTTTGTGATGCTGTGGGCAAGGAGCCACACCCAGATGCTCTGTCTCTGTGAGAGCCACTGCTCCAAGCAGTGTGCCCCAGCCTTCCTTGGGTCTGCTCATCCCCATCAGGCAGACAACAAACATCCCAGGGACTACAGGCAGCCCTCTCTGCCCTCCATCTCCTGCTGCAGACCTTCCGGGTCCTCCTCTCTTTCTCCTCTTTCTAGTTTTAGCCCTGCTCCTTCCTCATTGTCTCTGGGTTGCCTGCCACCTTCAGAGGGTCAAACCTTCCTCTTCCAGCCCCATCATCACCACTGCCACGCTATATCCTTCAGCAGAGCCATGTGGCATCTCCTTGCCCAAATGCCCTTCAAGCTTTTCTTGCAGGCACCTAGCTCGTACTCGAGGGCACTTGGGAAGTCCAGAACTGTCATTCTGTGCCAGGACTCCAGGAACCTCTCCACACTGCTTTTCTCAGTTGACTGGCTGGTACTTTTGGGAAGAAAGTGATCTGCACGACACTCCTAGACAGGAGGGTGCCTCATATTGCAAGAGCAACGAATGACTTTGGCAACCTTGCCAGACCTGGCACCACCATGCCTTGCTTTGATGGTCATAGCGTAGCAAGCTCCAGTGTTACTCCAGGAACTAACCTGGGAAGAAGGGAGAGATGTTCCACTAGACCTTCAAGACCACAAATTACCCTGGGGCCCTTGTGTTCCTTAACAGGGGGACCCAGCAGGTTTGCTGAACACACTCTCAGACATTTTCACACCACATACAGACCTGTCCCAAAGCCAAGGTTGCTCCCAGAAGTAGGAGAAGACTTCAGGAGAACCCTTTGCACCTCCTCTTTTTCCCCTCCCAGAGGTTCCTCTGAACTTGCCAGCTCCACTGCGACCTCCCCTCAGTACAAGAGCACAGAAGACAGCAGGTACAGGAAAGTAGATGCTATGTGCGCAGCCAGAGCCAAGTCTGAGGAAGCAACTTAAGCTGGCCAGAGAAGATAGCTTGGGGACTGGGCTGGTTGAGGGTAGTCAGGCAGGCAGCACAGAGGCAGCACAATGAGCAGAACTGGGGTTGAAGCTGCGCCAGGGCGGGGGAAAGCCAGCTCTCCTGCGGTGAGATTACAGACACCCCCTGTGTGGGGTTCTCATGTAAAGGTGGGCCCAAGCAGGAGGTGATCTGAAGGGCCCAACGAAGGCAGGACACATCGCTCTTGGGTTTGCCACCACCACGCTCTCTGATCCTCTGCTCCATGTATCTCCTCACTCCAGTCTGTGCCACTAAACCTGCTCTCCCCCTCTATTCCTTGGGAAACTCCCACGGCTCCGACACCCACCATAGCATGGAGACGCTCTGACCACCCCTACATCCCTGCCCTGCCACGGGGGCAGGCACCCACGGGACCACCTGACTGCAGCACGCAAGCTCACCATCACCTGGGCTACCACCCCCTCCATGTGCCTCCTGTGCTGCCATCTCGGACCATCCTGTTGGGCCCCCTGCCTACACCATGGCAAACCCATTGCCTCCTGCCAAACCCATCTGCTTCCTCGGCTCTTCCCACTCCCACATCTCCTGGCCTCCCCCAAGACTTCCTCTCCCTCATCCAACTCTCCCCTCCCCACCATGTCCTTGCTGCTCTCTTGCTTTCAGCCTCATCTTCTCTCCAGCCTCCCAGCCCCACCAGACTTGAGTGTGGCAAGCCTGTCCCAACCGAGCTCCTCGCCCCATCTCAGCTGCACCAGGGGAAGTGCAGCACTGAGGACGAAGAGCTTCAAGCGCGGGGTCCCCGGGGAGGGGGCAGGCATGCGTGCCACGAGCACCTACCGTTCTCAGGGTGCTCCATCTCCCCGATGCTGCCATCGGGCGTGGTGCGTTCGTAGTGATCCTCAGGCAGGGCTAGCGGCCCGATGCGGGGCCCCGAGGATGATTTGCTGCTTGGGGTCTCTGACTCCTCCAGCCCGCTGTCGTAGTAGCTGTGCTGGGAGGGATCCTGCAGGTCCTGAGCCTGGCTGGTTGCAGAGAACGTCACTCGACGATGAGGTAACTGGGAGAGAAGAGAAAAGCTGTTGCATCACCCACCCAGCAGATGAAGACAAAGGTGGGGGGGTCATCAAACCTGACTCCTAAACAGAGGCAGAGCACTCCTCCCTAGCAGGGTCCATCATCAGCCCCCCCACAGTCAGCCCAACAGACACAGTGCCAGGCTCCACCCCATCAGACACCACCTCATGCAGGGAGCACGCTTTGCACAGTGCCTGCGCTCCCCTGACCCAGCAGCATCCCCACGGCTCGTGCCCTAACCTCCTCCTCCACCCAGAAACAACCCTGGGCAGATGCCCTCTCCCATGCCAGGCAGGCTCCAGGAAGGTCTGCCGCTGGCACAGCATCCTGAATCATTGGTCCTCACCCTTCATCTGGGGTCTCCACTTTGCACTCAGATGCTGCATGCACCCCTGATGCTCTCAGAAACCCACCTGGCAGAGCCCACCTCTCTAACGGGATCACTGCCCAGCACAAAGCTGCGGTGACATCATCCCTCACCCCCCAGCCTCTGGCCTCACACCATCTCTCATCCTAAGAGGTTCTCCATCAAGGGTCACTATCACTTCTTTTGTCTGCTTTTAAACATTTCAAAGACCCTACTTCACACTTTCAGCTCTGCCTCATGCTTGGGAGGAGCTCCTGCAAACAGCCATTAAGCGTTATCCTCCTCCAAATCCTTCCATAAAATCCTTCTTTGTGGTGATTACCAACGAGTGGAAGGGGTAGCACAAGTTCATAGGGCAAGAGCCGGACAACGAGCACAGAGAATGAAACACAAACACCAAGAGAGACAAAGAGACACAAAATCACCCGTAAACATAGGAAAGCGCCCAAGAAAGGAGCAATTTGATAGGGATCTGAAAGCGATCAGGAGAGAGTGGAACCAACACACTGTTTAGGCTGAATACCTTTTTTTGCTGATGTCTTTACTACAGCTGAGTGGCAATCAGGCGTCCCACACAGCTAGCACCAAGGAGGAAGGGGCAGAAACTGAGACTAACTGAGGGAAGGAACACACAGGGAGCATTTAGATGAGCTAGCTGCTTTTAGGCTGGTTGGTCCTGATTAAATTCACCCCAGGTGCTCAGAGACCTGATTTAAGTAACTTCAGAGCTGTTAGGGCTTTTTTTTTTTTTTCCCTTGCTTTCTTTTTTATACTTTTTTTTTAAGAATTTGTAGAGAATCAGGGAGCTTCCAGAAGACTGGAAGTGAGCTAAAATAGCGCCTGTCTTTAAAGATGAGAAAAAAAGAAGAACTGGAGAATTATAAAACAGTTAGCTTAATTTCACTTCCTGGAAAAATACTGAAATAGATGAAAGAACTCTTTGTAAGTACCTACAAGATAACAAGGAAACGAGTAACAGCCACTGTAGGTTTGTCACAAACAAACATGTCAAGCCATTGAACTTCTTCCTTTGAAAAGACATCAGGCCTTGTGGATGGAGGAGGAGCAGTGAATGTTGTATCTTGACTTGGGGAAGTTTTTTGACGCTGTTTTAGATGGTGTTCTCATAAGTAATGCAGGAAAATAGTGTAGGTGCCATATAGTAAGGGGTAATATAGTGCAATTCACTGCAGGGTGGATGCAAAGCGTTTAGAAAGTTGTATTCAGACAGTAATTACGGAAGACAGGCCTTTCAGCTGGGACGATGTATCAAATGAAATCCTTCCAGTTGTGTCCCAAGTCCGTTACTAGCCTGTATTTTCATTAACCGCGTGGATGACAGATGTGGAATATATCTGTCACATTTGCACACTTGGGAAAAATAATCACCGCGCAAAGCATCAGGCTGGCTGAAGGATTGGGGATTACAGCAGATCATGGGTTGACTATCTGTCAACAGTATCAATCTCCCACCAAAAATTGCATCTATATTGGGATGTGTAAACATCCACGTGCTTTGTCTTTAAGTCACGTAGGGATTTGTCTGCTCTGCTGGGTTCAAGTAGGACGTCAGAGGCAGAACGATGTCCAGTCTGGGCACCACTTTCAAGAACACGCCCACCAGTTAAGCGGAGAGGAACAGAAACAAGCAGCTGTTAGAAATCATGACAAAACATAAGAAGACTGAGGAAACTGGTTTGGGGAGGAAAAGGCCAAGGGTGGTAAAGGCAGGACTCTTCAACCTCATAAAAGCCTTCTGCAAAGAGAAAGCTGCTGCTTTTGACCATGGACAAACAAGGAATGGCCTTCACTTGCAGCAGGAAAGACCAAGGTTAGCTGCCACAGAAAAAAAATGCAATGGTAGGTCTATCCAAGTGCAATAGATTGCCAAAGCAGAAGGTGCAATCTTTGTCGTGAAGAGATGGGCAAGCACCTCTCAGGAGGTCTTGGTGCACCGCTCTGGAGGAGCCAAGGTCAAGGCACCCTGGCTGCCTGTCTGAAAAGGCTGTCCTCCACCACCGCGGCTCGTCCCTAGCTCGGAGTGCCTGCTTTCACTCTGTGCTTGTAAAACCCCAGACAAACAATTAGGGCTCCTTGGGGTGCCTGCAATAATACAAACAAACAGCCTCACAAACCCAGCCTGTGACAGCTACTATCCCTCCGCTGAGGATCTCTATCCAAATAGCATCACTTTCACCCAAAAAACACCTGCTTTAAATGTCAGGTCCTGCCTGGCATCCCCTGAAAGGGCTCTTTACCTTGCTGCAGGGCAAACGCAACCCACGCCCAACCCCACTCCTCCCCGACCAGCCCTGCACGGCACTGACAGGGCTCAGTGCCTGCCTCGCACTCTGTGCAGTCTCCACCATGCCGCGAACAACGCACTCCAAAAATAATAGTAGCTTGTATCCACCTGGAGCTCTCCGCCCTGAGAGCCTTGTTCTGGAGTCACGGAAAGACACTGAATCCGTTTGTCTATCACTGACTTACAGAAATTGGGTTTTGTTTGACCTTCTCTGCTAGGTTAAAGAGTCTTTCAGTACGCTGCGTTTTCTACACAAGAAATGGCTTCTACAGTGCCATCCAGGCACCACTCAATCTTCTTTTTGAGAACTTAAACAAACCAGGTTCCTCAAGTCTCAACCTGCAAGCCAGCCAATCAGTCTTGTGGCCCTCATCATTACTTGCCCCAGTTTTTCCCCATTCCTCACCAGTCCCCACAGGACTGCCGGTGCTATCTCCCCAGGCCTTTCTGCAGAGCCTTGCTTCTCCTCCTCCCTCTCAGGTTTTTTCACCGGAGGACTGTATTTACCCTTTGTCGGGAGCACCGAGAGTGCTCACACTGAGCTACTCATGCAGTGTGACCCTTAAATCCATTTTAAAGTCACTGCTTCCCAGGATATAAACCAGCATTCCCCATTTCTCAATGCAGAGCTTTGCATTTGGCTATGTTAAAATGCACTTTGTTTAAATGGGCCCAGTTTACCAAGCAATCTGGATTGCTCTGCATGACTGCTCTATCCTCATCATGATCTCTCAACTCCACCAATCTCCATGTCAGCTGCAAATTTTATCAGCGGTGATTTTATATTTACTTCCAGATCGTTGATTGCGACGTTGAACGGCAGCGAGCGCAGCACTGCTGCCAAAGAGCTCCTCCAGGAGAACCTTGTTCCAAAGGACTCCAGACCAACGACTGCTTTTCTTCGCTAAGCTGTTGATAAACCAGATCTTCATCTATGTAACAATGCTCTGCTTATAATGGGTCATGTTAATTCAAAATAATAATAATAATGATAACACAAGGCACTATCAGCTTGGCGTCTCCATCAGACTCCAAGCTGATCAGCTGCACGTTGTAATCTCACACCAACACAAAACCAGCTCTGCTGCTTCCAACCCACAGGTACGCCTCGAGCAGATCCTGTTCCTCACAGTGGCCAGGAGCAGATGCCTAAGGAAAGGTTCCAGAGCTGGAGTGTCACGTAATGACACTGCCCAGTATCCCTCCCCATCAAACCGCACTGACTGACGTCAATGCTATTTCCATCGAGTTTCCTGCCTCAGCTATTAATCTAGTTGTTCCCTGGGGCTGGTGAGGACAGTGTGCGGCGCACACAGCATCCCCATCACTACCCAGGGATGGTCAGGGCATCACCACCCTCCCACTCCTCCTGGCCCATCCTGGGGTCCCCAGCTCCATTAACACCCTCAGATCAGAGTGCTCCTACTCCAGCCCTTTGCAGATTCTTTGGCGCAAATCATTTTATTCCATTATTCCAAATATCACTGTTTTGAGGAGATAATATTTTGAACGTCTTTGTTGATTACCAACGCACTGGCAGGTACTGCATCCTACATTGTTATGTCTCAGTCCAAATTACTACAACTATTTGTTGAATACTTTTGCATTTTTCTACATAATTAACAATTTTGCAATCTCCATTTGAAATGACAATTACTGGATTCCACCTCTTCCTAGCACATTTTAAAAAGTACTCCTTATTGTGTTTAGCTTGTCAAAATTGATTTTCCCCAAATGTTTCTGGCTTTCCTTGTCAATTTTCTACACTCCATAACTACTCATTTCTACTAATTGCTATACACTCCCTCCCTTTTCCCTTTTTTTCCCCCCAGTATTTATTGTTTTTCTATTTCTAACTGCTGCCTCCACTTTGCCACGGCAATAAAATGGGATTTGGGGCAAAGCTGTCTGTTTTCTTCACTGAGGAATTGTGGCTCTGAAGAAAACTCCTTTCAAGGGCTCCCCAGTGCTCGCGCTTATATTCCTGATGGGGAGACCTGCCTGTGCCAGCCTGTACATCTGAGGAATGAACGGAGCCCCCGTCTCCCAATTTCCACAGGGAGCACCAGCACCGGCGGCTGCCTCCAGCACCGGCGGATGCTCTGATGAAGACATTCATCCCCTGGTAAATCCTGCGGGTTTCTGTTGTGCCGCAGCTCAGGTTTTGTTTTTTTTCTCCCTGAGCAAGGAATCATTTGCAGCTCCTACGTTTAACGACCTCCATCCTCTGTGAAGTGCTCTCACGCCTTTTTGCATCCACGCCTGCTCTTGGCTCCCATGGCATCCTGCAGCAATGAGCTCTCTGCCCATGTGCTACAGGGAAAAGCACTTCCCTTTGGTTTTACATCTGCTGCCTGGTAATTTTTCCTTGAACTTCTCCTACCTGCGGGGTTATGAGAAAACATGAGTAATTGCTCTTCACTCTACCCCTTTCCAATTTCACAGATCTGCACCGCATCCCGCTCCGCTGTGTCCTCCGCGAGCTGCAGCACGCGAGTACATGCAGCCTGTCCTCCTGCAGACGCCAGGCAGGTCGGGCCAGCTTTGCCGCTTTCTCTGTGTCTGTTCTAGCCCTGCCACAGCATTTCCACCACAGGGAAGCTGGGGTCAAAGCCACGGTGCCAGTTTTGGGGCTTATCTGACAGTAGCAGGGATTTGCTTTGATGTGAAATTTTCTCGGACGTTCCCTGACAGCCTTCCTCGGCTTGCCTAGTCCTGGCCGCAGACCCCAAAACTCCCCAACGCCCATCCCTGCCAAGGGGCTCCGCTGTTCTGATGCCCTCAACCATGAGGGTCCTCACCCACGGATGCTGGAGGGGAACTCGAAACGCACGGCATCACCCGCCATGCGCAGACGGCACGGACCGAGCGGCAGGAGATGCGGTTCCATCTGGCAGACCAGAAAATACGCTGTTCACAAAGGAAACCTTAAAATCTGCCCCAGGCCCCCTTTTCCTGCCAGCAGGAACGGTGCGGTGCAGCAGCCGCCACAGAGGTGAGCCGCACTGCTTTCCCCCCCCGCCCCGAGCACTGATTAACGCTGGAGTGGTGGAAATGTTAAAATTGTTAACTACCTCGCTGCTGATCCGAAAGCAGGATCCGCCACTAACGGGCTCATCTGGCAGCCTCCGGTTGCTCCTGCACCTCCCCACATACCAGAAGCCTCAACGGCCTTTCAGGCAGCTGCCAAAGGAGCCCGCTTCCCCAACGGCCGCCACAATGCAGCAACTCACAGGGCTGAAAGTGAAAGGCAATGTCAGACCCAATGCCCAGAATATAAAAATAAGTGACAAGGGAGCCATTGTAGCACATGAGTTAGCCAACTTCGGATTAATTCATGAACCCCTCTCTTTTACACACCAACATGGAGCCATGCGATATCCCTGGTTACAAGGAAAAAAAAAAAAGATAAGCCCAGGGACCATGCCCTGAACTACGCAGATCCAGCTTTTCATGTACGGAGGCTTTGCTGCATGTGGGAATTATTTTATTTGCTAATGTCATGTCTGGAGAGGAACACGGCTCCAGCGCAAAGCAGCAGGCTGAGGGGAGCATTATGCCCATGGAAACCAGGGAAGCCCGGAGGAAAGCTGGACCTGAATTGCCAAGAACCATCCAGGGCTCTAGGAAACAGGACACCAGCTTGGTGTGGCCATAAGCAGTCGACCATTTTACAGCTTGTCTGAGTACCAGCACGTGCTTCTGCTGGTGCTTTGATAGCTCTTCCCATCCTTTCCCATGTTGTTCAGCTGCTGCACTGACTTCTGGAGAAGAAACCCCTCCAAGAGCATGCCCTACTCCTCCTGCACCCACCTTCACGCGCAGGGCTGCCAGATTTTCTGAGGCACAAAGGCTAACTATCACTTATTAAAGCAGCCCGAACCACGCCAGAGTTGCATTTCCTAGCAGTACTGGATTGCTGCCTTTTGGCACAACGCAAAGGAATTGGGGAAAGAGCTGGTGCGGAGCAAGGCAAGAGGTCCTTGGGGACTCTGCCGGCTTTGGGCAAGGCAGGGATGGAGCAACCAGGTGGGACAACTGCCTGCCTGGAGCTCCAGCCAGCACAACCAAGGGAGGGAGATGGACTCAGCTCTAAGTGAACGAGTGGTCTATGCACACCTGTAAGAACCCTTCTGCACGCAAGAAAAATGTTCAGGCCTTCCCAGAATTTTATCATTGAAGGTGGTGTCTCCACACAAGCACTGACAATGCTGGAGGACTACTAGCAGACTTAGAGGCCCGATTTTCTGAGCTATCAGTCTGACAACTCACTGGGGTCACCTCCATCACAGCTACTGTGGTTGCCCAAGGCACACTAGCAATGGAGCTGACATTTTGGGTCCATCTGATGTTCACGAGGTCTTGTCTGATGTCTGTGCTCTGCCCACAAATCCTTGTGTCCATCCCCATTCCTGTGTCCGAAGTGAGGGCTGTTCCCAACAACCCTTTAGCTCTTTTACTGTTGGTAAATGAAGCTACAGAAGGAATCCACAACTGGAGGAAAGACACACAGGAATCCATGCGAATCACATCTCTGAAAACCAGGAGTTATTTGAAAAGCAACTCTTCTACGTGGCTATTAGCATGGCTCCCATTGCTGACAATTAGCAAGTGCTGACCTTGCAGTCAGAGGAGAGGTGCTACATGTCCTGCTGAAATAATGATAGCAGAACAGCCATCCTAAAATGGACATCAGATCCCGAGGCACTATTTAATGAATAAATCTGGGTAAAATGTGGGCTGACTCCACATAGGTGCCCTGAAGCCTCCTGAAATTTGCATGATGCTCAAAGAAGCCGCCAAAGCCCGGTGCCAACCTGCCTGGTCAGATCGAATTTATCTAACTCATAGCAAGATCTAACGCAATTAGAAACCCATTTAGACAGCCTCAGGACAGAGACTGCCTAACCTCTCAGCCTATCAGAGCTCTGAGCCCATCAAGGATGTGCAATTTGGCTTTTCTTTGGTTGAAATGAAGACTGGAAAGGAAAATATGGAAATAAATCATCTGAAGGGTGAATCATAAAATGTAAAGGGATCATAATCTTTATAGAATAATGTCTAAATTGGACTGACCATGGTGTCCTGAAATGTCTATCACCTTCAAGCTGATAATAGAGCCATTTTGTAGATAGTTGGTACAGAGCAGAAATTGCTCGGGACACAGAAGGAGGTCTCATAATCGCGTTAAAACCATCTGAAGATCCCAGGGAGAAAAAGGTTCCAGGACTGGGAGTAACACTTGAATAAAGCCCTTGAGGAATCCAACAGCTGTAGAGTGGGAAAATAATGCTGGGAAAATAATGAGCTAATCTGGCTCCCAGTTGCACCCAGTGGAGCTGACAGATAGTATTGAAAGCTCTTTGGAGAGCAGGGGGTCCCAAGCCAAGGACTCAGGACTCTAAAAAAAAGAGAGATTACTAGGAATGCTTCAACAGAAGACTTTGCATGGAAAAAAATGTCAATTTGTTGAAATCAGATCATTTTTCAAGTGAGTTTCTCGTTTCAAAGTTGAGGCAGGGGGGATATCTTTGCTGACATGTAAAAATGAAAAAATGATGCTCTTGCAAAGATAACTTTCACTTCAGAATTCAAGCCAAGTGCTAATTATGAAGCTAAATTCAAAAAGGTCAGTCAGAGTCATGCCTTTAGAAATTATTAGGAAATATATATATATATTTATATAGCAATATCCATTGACCGACTTGAGCCAAAAGAGAAAAAAAAAATTGTCAATTCTTGCTGATTTGTTTTCAAATTGAAAATTTTCCTCTGCTGGCAACCCTGTTTTCTAACCACCTCTATTTCCACAGGCAAAGGGCAGAAGCTTTTCCTGTTTGGTCAAGGAATTGTGTCTATTCCATAAGTCTGTGCACCAACACGCCCCAAACATCGTCAGAGCCCTCACTTTAGTGGTCTGCAACGAACCTGCACCTAATGATGAATGACGATGCTGGGTAAGACAAGCCTTCATTTGGAGAGATCAAACAGGTAAGACAAATGATGTTGTAAGGCTTGTTAAGGCCACTTATCTGGTCTGGCATTACCACTCTTACTGGCACAGGACCCTTGGTATGGATGAGCTGAGGACAGCTTTCTTTGGCCCTGTCCTCAAATCCTAAATGAGCTGTAAAGTCCTTGGCCAGACCTTGCAGATCGTGGCTCAAGAAAAATTTCCTGAGAAGCTTTCTGAGCTCTCCTCTCTGGGCAAGAGACATGCTGATAGTTCCTAATAAACTGTGATCTACTTGAAATCCTTGCAAAGAACCAGTCCAAGCTGCTCCAGGCATTCCCAGGGCCTTGAATCACAACACCCTAAAAGGTCTTGCCCAGCCTGAATAATAATGAAGGGCTCTTCAAACATCTGAAACACTGATTTTGCTTTCTACTGGGCTTGAGTGCTTTTGATGAAGAAGCAGAAAGATTAACAGATTAGCGTAAGAGGAACATCAGACATCACATTACCAAGACATTTAGAGCACGGATCTCAGTCCCGGGCTCAGACAAGACGTTCCCCCCTCAGCAGGGACGGATATCTGTCAAAACCTCCCTGGCAGCAGCTTTGCAGCTGCTCGAGAGCATCGGGGAGTTCAGAGCATGTGAAAACCAGGCCACCTGGGAGCTAAATAGCTCCAGGCTTTCAGGTTGCTCAGGCCTTTAGAGATGTCTCAGAGGAGCTGAATCAGGGCACTCCGCTCCAAAAACCATGCTACGGTGCAGGCTAAGTTTTAAAGGAGAGGTGGCAATTCACTGCCCGCCCAAAATGATGGCTCTAAAGACAGCTTTGATGAAACCTGCCAAGACCACTGGCTGCCCAGCAGTGCCATGTTTACACAGTAGATCAGAAGGCGGGTATTTTGCAAGTGAAGGAGTGCTCAGAAGGGTGTTTACCTCCCCAGGGCAGGGTCATCTTTAAGTATTGTTGGGCGGGATCCATAGGCACAGCTGTAAACGCCAGAATTGATGTAAATGATGAGGTAATGTACGAGCTAGCCTGTCCTCCTAGCAGGTCACAGCCACAAACCTACTCTCCCACTCACTCTTTCCTGTAAGCATCTGAAGGATGGAGGCAGTAAACAGCTTACGCCATGGGAAGACATTGATGCAAAACAACTAGGAGAAGTTTTTAAGGGATCTTGGGGAGTTGTTTTCTTTCTGTTCCTTTGTCTGACATCCTCTTCCTCTTGTGCTCTCAGTCACAGGGTTGAGTGGGAACCCCACTAGGAAAAGAAACCTATACCACTGGTGGGATATTCAAAGCAGGTCCTCAAGGTTGTAGACTGAGACCTCCAGAAAAGTCCAGAAAGTTAGAGAGAAGACAAGGTCAACGGGGGACCTACTGAGGGGAAGCTGAGTGGGTTTGAGTTACAGGTGACCCTGGCTCCCAGAGGTGAAACCAAGACTGAGCTTCATCCACGTTGGGCTGGTGGATGCTGCAGCTAGCACCAGAGGTGACAAGAAGAGAAGGACCAAGGTACCAGAAGTGGCTTGTGTTCCTGCAGCCAGGCTCCTCCTCACCCATGTTCAACTCTTCTCTGCCTCAGCAGAGGAGACCGTGTGTTTCCTAGGGCACTGAAGGAGCAGAAGACTGCGGGAAGAATCCCTTTTGGAGTAATCTCCATCCACCATGCTGGTTTCTCCCAAGAGCAGAGCTTGGGTTGTGTAACTGCAGCTTGGATGGACCGGCTTGCAGGGCAGTACGTAGGAGCACAGCGCTCCCATGGAGATGGGCTGTGCCCAGGGTTTCATGGGCAGGTGCTCTCATATGACAGGTATGCGTGGGGACGGAGGGTGGAGGGAGGTGCTTTGGGCTTGGCACAGGGCTCAGCTCCAGGGCAGCCTTCAAAATAACATGCCAGCATGAGAGAGATTTGGCAAGGTACCGCAGGGGCTGAATACCCATGACCCCACGAACAGTGAAGGGGAGCTCCTGTTCTTTGCGACCCACCCCGTGAGTCAGCCCTGCACAGCTGCACGGCTCCTGCCTGTGACCCACTCACGCCGAGGGTCCCAGGTGGACACCAGCGCCAGGGACACAAGCACACAGCATCCACCCCTTCGCTGCTGCCCCACGCCCTCCCGAGGCTGCCATCCCCACCCGGAGCTGACACAATTCCCAGGGACAGAACCGCTTTGCCCCACATATCCCTTAGCCCTTGCTCTCCCCCACAACACCCCACCCCATCCTGCCCTACATCACTCACCCTCTCATTACCCCAGCCTCCTTCCATCCTGTCCCAGAACATCCCAGCTGTTCTCACCTGGGAGCACCTCACCCTCCACCCCCTTCAACTGCATCCCACCCTCCGCCCTTCACCCCATCCATGGCCTCCTGGCTGCTTTCTGGGTGGAGGGACCACGACACACCCCATGGCAGCATCGGGTTTTGCCCCAGGATTTGGGTGAGGGATGAAGCAGGCTGCAGGGCTGGGCCCCGCTCCAGGCGCAGGGAACAGCACTGCAGCTGAGAGCCCGGCCGAGTGGGCAGAGCAGTGCTGGGAATATCAATCAGCGCGGCTTGGACCGGGCGACTGCCCACACAGCCAGCGCTTTCATCGCGCAGAGGATCCAGAGCTCGGCTGTCGGAGCCAGCCAGGGACTCAGCCCTGTGCTGCGGAGGGCTCAGCATCCCTCTGTACCAGGGCCAGCAGACAGCCGGTCGGGAGAGACTAATGGGAAAGGGAAAGCGGCAGGGAAGGAGGAGGTCAGTGCCGGAGCCGAGCTGGGGAGAGATCGGGAAAGAAGGATGGAAGGCAGCAGAGACAATTGTGAAAGGAAAGAGGGAAGGGTTGGCGGCAGAAAGAAGGAGAAGCCCCCCCACATTCAACCTAGGGAAGCCTGTGTTCACCACAGACCAACGCTGGCTCCAAGGGTATCTGGCTTGGGGGTGTGAGAAGCGAGAGGAAGAGGAGAGCAGTGAGGAACAAGCAGCATCCGTCTCAGCAGAGTGGGAAGAGGGAAAACAGCCAGCGCTGCAAGGCACCCAGGCAGCCCAGCCTGATGTGAGGAGCCCCAGGCAGGCAGCACAGGCTGGGCCAGCTTTCAAGGAAGCAAAGGATGAGGTTTCAAAAGATGGTGGGGCCAGAGACTGTGAGGCAGGAGAGACCCGATGCTCCCTTCAATGCGATGGGGACAGTAAGCGCTACTGCCTCCTTGCAGACATGCAAGAAGGATCATACTTCCCACGGCTGCCTCACCCGCCCCTGCACATTCCTGCCTCACCCCTGGGGCTCCCAGCATCCTCACTAACTCTCCAGAAAACAGCATGGTGTGCGACCCACTCCTCACCCCTTCACGTGCCCCCCGAGCTCCCACCAGCACCCCATCGATGCTCGCAAGCCGCTGTGCATCCGTAGCTGTTTTGCAGACCCCAGCCACTCTTCCCAGCACAGCTAGGGCTCAGCCCCGGGGACCTCACCGACACGCTCCCCGGTTCGATCTCCGCACGCCAGAGCCGAATCTGAACCAAGTGCAATCGATCCCGGGAGCAGGAGCTGATTTACAGTGCCTGGGAACTGCTCCCAGCACAGTGCCCTTGTGAGACTGGGGAAAAACAGGGCAGGTCCCCCATGAGCCCTCAGCTCCATCTGCAGCTCGTTGCTGGATCCATTTATCAGCTCATTCCACGTGAACGACCTTGAGAAAAATCCACTGACCCAGGACGGTAGGAGACTTTCCCAGACATCTGCCAACACCTAAACCTGCAATTTACGGAGACTCTAAGCGAAATTCTACAACAAGACAATTTCATTTCTGTCCATTACAGTTACAATACTCCTCTTATCCCCACTCCCTGCAGAGAGTAATTAATACTACACGGTGCTCCTGAGCCCGCAGGCAGGTGCAGGCACCTCGCGGTAGCACGCTGGAGCTAACACCACTCCAGCCAGCTTCTCCGATGGTGGGAGGCTGTAAGAACCAGGGGCAATCTTGGGTTTGTCCAGCTGGGAAAGTACGTAGCATAGCCCCCTCCTCTCCCAGTATAAAAAAGCCCCAAAGGATGGAGCCTGGGAGACGGGCAGAAGAGAAGCTCCCCACGCCACCGTCTGAGAGGCTGCGTTCTCGCCCCAGGTTCATCAAAGAGCCGCTGAGGACAAGGGAGGGAAACTTCTCTCAGAAGGTTCCCAAAGGGAAGCCGATAGCAAGGCTGAGCCAAGCCCCCAGACTGCCCTGCCCAGCCCCGCAGGGACCAGTTATTTAGGTGGTTGCTGGTGCCTCCTTTCCTCCTCTGCAGCCATCCCATCTCCCCGCAGGTCCCAGCCCTGCCTGCTTCGGAGGCCCAGACGCTTCCTGGACGGTTCAAGATAAAACCTTATGCTGTTAGCAAAACAAACGAGGAGGCTGTGAGAGCCAAGGCTGGCACAGGGCTGAAACCACCGAAGCCAGAACCACTGGTTTCCCCGGATGATCTAATCTCTCCCATTGCCAGAGCTCCTCTTCTCCAGCAGCCTGGCGCGGCTGGTTGGAGGCCCTGGGGAAGAGGTGAAGCTGGTGCGATGGGCGCGGGGATGTCTGCCCCAGTTTGAAAGAAAAACCATGAGAAAGAGGAAGGGGTGACTGGGGAGGGGGTCCCAGCTCAGCTGGAGGGAGGTGGGGGTAGGATGGCTCCATCCAGGCCCTGGGGAAGGGGTGCTGCACTGCTCCTGCCTACCAGAACCCATCCTCTCTCCAGCTCACTGGAGACAACAGCCTGAGCAAGCCCCACGGCAGCAGCATCGCCCCCAAGCCGCCCGCAGGGAGGGGCAGAGCCATCCTTACAGGGAGCGTGGCCGCCTGGCTCCATCGCCCTCCTGGCGCCGGCAAGCCTGCCTGGGAGAACCTCTCCTTCGCTGCAAGGGTGCCCATCTCATCCCGGGGTGGGGGGAGCATCTTGCTTCAGGTGCTTTCCCCCCAGTGCCACTGACGCGCCAAGGCTCCATCTGCAACCGCGCGCGTCCTCATTCCAGCACTGCGGCGGGCGAGAGGCAGGCGTCTTCCAGCCCTTGCCTGCAGGATTTGGGTCATGCTAGCCAGGCACCACGCAGCAGGGATCTGCTCTTCCATGCGCTGGCTTTGGGACTTGAGTGGGTCTCAAAAGGACGTGGGGATGAACCAGGAGAAACTATGCAGGGGGATGTTGAGGTAGAAGAAAGCTGGGCTGGCTGATCTGTGGCTCAGACCGCCTCCCTGTCCACACATGTACACGTGTGTGCATATGTACACACATGTGTTGCGAACCATGTCCTGGAGGAAGCTGTCTCCTAGGAGGGCCAGGCAGTGACTGGAGATGGGAGATGTCAATCTGGGGAGAGGGGTCAGTGCCACGAGGCCTCTGGACTGGCCACACTGGGGCATGGTGAAGGGCTTGTGGTGATGGCCGGCCCATTTGAGTACCGCTTCTGGGTGCTGGGGGGTCTGGGTGCTCCGGTGGCTGAGGACATGGAAAACATGCCTGGGAAATGGCTAGGAGCAAGAGTGTCTTCAGGGGCAGCAGGGAAAATAAGGCACAACCGGTCAAAAATAGAAAACTTTATTGAAGTCAAATCCAACAGGGCAGCTGAGCTCAGCCCTGCGGCAGGAGCCCAGCCTGCCGCTCACCGGGGTACAAAGGAGGGAGCAAGGGTCTCCATAGGGCACAGAGGGTACAGCACAGTGGGGGGGTGGGTGGTCCTCACTCACGGGGCCCCAGGAAGAAGGCAAAGCCACAGGCACTTGTCCCCGCTCTCCCTCCCTAGCTCGGTAAGGATAGACCCGACAGGTGCCAAAGCAGAAAAGTGGTGCAAGCTAACTGGTCAGACAGCCTGAAGAAAGAGGGTCCTGCAAGCTCCGGGCTCGTCCCCCAACCTCCTGGGACAGCTCCAAGCTCCAGTTGCACACCAGCGAGCAGCCCTTCCCAGTCCACAGCCAAGACCCTACTTCTGCCCTGCCCCGCACGCAGCAGAAAGCCCCGGCTTGACCAAGAGCAGTGACCCGACCGCAGCACGCAGCAGAGACCCCAGTGCCCCACTCCTCCAGCCCCCAGCACGAGACCCAGCCCCAGCCCCGGCACACGGCTGGACCCGTGTCGCCTGGAGGAAGCAATCCCAAGGCACCGGGATCCACTCTCCTCCTTCGCGGTGGCTGCAGTGCGGCTCCCGCAGAGCCGTAGCTCCGGGCCCAAAGCTCACACTAAGGGAAGCCCGATTTTCACCGTGCCGGCTATGGCAGAGGGCCCAAGCCTGGGGGAAGCCAGCACCTGAGCCTGGGAAAAAGGCAGAGCTTTGCTCCTCCACCCAGCCTCACCTGCCTGGGCAGCCTCGGTGGGTGCAAAATTCCCTTTTGGGTGGCTTTGCGCAGGGATGGTGAAAGGTTCAGCTGCAACAGCAGAGCCAGGCTGGCAACAGCAAGGCTAGTGCCTTCCTCGCCGCTCCCCAGACCGGGGCGGGGCTGGAAACTGGCTGCCCAGAGCCGCGGCAGGAGCAGGACCAGTCTCTCCTCCCCACCAGCTGGCCCAAGCAGAGGGATGGATGGGAGGGTGGGCATTGCCCTCCTCAGTGCTCTTAGAGGTGGTCCCCAAAGGGGACCCGGGAGCGTGGGATTCCCTCCCCAGGGCTCCCCATGCAGAGGCATAGGCATGCAGCACCCCTCACGTCACCGTCACCCACGTAGCACCACCAGGACCCAGCCCTGGGCGCTCTGACAAGGGCTCTGACAGTTTTTGGCCTCCCCTCGCCCATCCCCATCCCCTCCCTGCCCCACAACCAGGCTCCGTGGCTCGGCTCCAGGGTAGTCCTCGGCCAGCCCCCCAGGCCACGCATACAGGGCTGGGGGCCAGTCCATGCTCACTCCCACACCTCTGTCCAGATGGCTCCCCGGTTCAGCGGCGGGGCCGCTGCCGGCCTCAGGATGAGCTCTCCTACCTGCTTGTTGGTGTATTTCTGGGGATTGGTGCGGTAGCTGTAGTCCGAGTACTGCTCGGAGCCCGTCGAGTTGTTGTCCCCGGTGCCAACAAAGGTGTTGGTGGCCGGCAGGTCCTGCACCACTTGGTGCTTCTTGGAGGCAGAGGGTGACTGAGGCTGCAGCTGGATGGAGGGCAGCGGCGAGTTGGAGCGGTAGTGGCGACCCAGGTCTGGGCTGCCCGGTGGGTAGTTGAGGGGCAGGTGGATTCGGGGGCTGTCGCTGACAGAGTCATTCATGAGGTTGAACTTGAGTGATTTCTGCAGCCCTGTCTCCTCCTCATCTTCCGTAGGTTTAGGCGGCTTCGGGGACTTGCTCTTCTTCACCTTGCTCTTGCTCTTACCACTCTTGCTGGCCTGCTTGGGTGCGTACAGGTCCTTGGTCTCCTTCTTGCCTGCCTGGTAGCCGCTCTTGGCCTCCCGCTGCCGGCAGTAGCGCACCAGAATGACCAGCACGATGACCAAGGTGACGGCCACAATGCCGGCGATGACTCCAAAGAGGATGTTGCTTCGCTGCTTGCTGCGCTCATATTCGGGGTCTCCAGCGATGTCTATGTCGAGCGGTGTGTCCAGGCTGTGCCCCACCAGTGTGTCCAGCAGCGTGCGGTTGGCCAGCGTCTCGTTGACATAGAAGTGCACCAGCGCCGTGCCATGCCGGGAGGGCTTGCCCTTGTCATTGACGCGCACTACCAAGCGGTGCAGGCCATGGTGCTTGCGCAGGATCTCCTTCTCCAGGGTGATGTCTCCACTGTGCGGGGAGATCTGGAAGAGCTCGAAGGGGTTGCCTCCTGTGATGCTGTAGGTCAGCTCCGCGTTGACGCCAGAGTCAATGTCCTCCGCCTTGACCTTGCTCACCTGCTGGCCAGGGCTGGTGTGGGGCAGGATGTGTTTGTAGGTGGCATTGGAAGGTGAAGTGATGAAGGGGGCATTATCATTCTCATCCAAGACATTGATGGTCACCCCCACATAGGCAGACCTAGGAGGATCCCCGCCGTCCACAGCCTTGAGTCGGAAAGTGTACGTGCTCTGCTGCTCCCGGTCAAAAGAGATGCTGGAGAGGATGGTGCCAGTGCCATTCTGGATGACAAAATCCCCATTGTCTTGCTCCACCGACAGCTGGATGCGGGCATTTTCTCCTTTGTCAGCATCGATCACCGTCACCATGCCCACAGGGCTGAGGGGCGGCATGTTCTCCATCACCGAGAAGTTGTAGCCGCTCAGCATGAACTTGGGGTCGTTGTCATTCCTGTCCATGACGTTGATGGCCACAGATGCTGTGCCCTGGAGGCTGGGGCTGCCCTTGTCTGCCGCCACCACCAAGAACTCATAGCGCTCCCGCTGCTCTCGGTCCAGCACCGCCTTCACACGGATCTCCCCAGAGTCGGGGTCAATGGTGAAGGAACCCTTGGAGGAGGGGTCCGTCACCAGGGAGTAAACCAGCTTGGCGTTGGAGCCGCTGTCAGCATCGCTGGCGCTCACCTCCATCACCAGGTCGTCAGGCTCATTGTTCTCGGGGAAGGCCACCTCAGTGAAGCTCTGGCTGAAGACGGGTGCGTTGTCATTCACATCCATCACCTGCACCTTCAAAGAGTTGGTGCTGGAGAGGGGTGGGTTCCCCGAGTCCACTGCCACGATCTCAATCGTGTAGTCCTTCACCGACTCGTAGTCCAGCGGCGTGGTGGTCTGCAGGAAGTACTTCTTCTTGCTGTCGCTCCCCGTTTCACTAGCCTGCCGCAGCTGGAATGGAACGTCACCAGCCACCACACAGGTCACCACGGCGTTTTCGCCCTCATCTCGGTCGGACACCTGCACCAGAGCCACTGCTGTCTCTACTGGCACATCCTCCGAGATGTTCGCCATGCCATCCTGGTGGGTCACAAGCCCAATGCCTCGTATCTCTATGGAGGGCGCATTGTCGTTCATGTCCTTGATAGTGACCACCACCTGGGTGCGGGCGGTCTTGGGGTTGGCCCCCTTGTCCTTGGCCATGACAGAGAACTTGAGGATGTTGACATCCTCACGGTCGATGGGCCCCTGCACGGTGATGAGCCCCGTGGCACGGTCCAGCCGCAGCAGCCGGCGCACCATGTCCGAGGCTTGGTGGAAGGAGTAGTCAATTTCGGCGTTGGCACCCTGGTCCGAGTCGTTGGCTTTCACCTGCGGGATGGAGGGAGAAACAGTGAGCAGGAGGGCAATGCCGTGCAAGCCCCTCCACAAACCGCCGCACAGCCCACCGCTCTCCTTCGGGGATGACGGCTGGTGGGGAAAAACCAGGATTTCCTCTTCTGGGGCCAAGGACTATGGGGCAAAGAGCCTGGGACTGGTAGAGTGGCTGGGAGCGGCCCTCCGGCACAGAAGCTTTTCCTTGCTCTTCTGGCAAAACCGGCTGGGCCGGTTGGCCGCGCTCCCCTCCCGGCCAGCTCCGGCACGCAGGGAATCCTCCGTGAACCCTCGCCACCAGAGCCCAGGCAGCAGCGTGGAGAGATGGCTCCAGCTGCAGCCACTCCGCAATACCCTCCCCAAATAGGGGCTCGACATGAGGATGAGGAGGGAAGCGAGGATGTGCAGAGCTGCAGCAACTCCATCCCAGCATTCAGGGATGCGGCTGAGCTGGGAGCGGGGCTGCCTAAGTTCTGCACAGCACCAGCCGTCCCTGCGCGCCTGTCAGGAGCTCTGCATCCACATAAACCTTCCTCTATGCCCATTATTTGCTTTCTAAAGAAGATGAGGTTTGTCTAACATTTGCCTCCCTAATCGGCTCTCCGAGCAGCTTCTTCTCTGCACCATTTGCTGCTCTGCTGTTATCTTGCTCAGCAGATTTGGATGGAGAACGAAAGTTGTTAAATGTAAATTCCACCTTTTACCTCCACTCACAAAAAAGGCGGAAGTCATTTTCCCCCTGAAAGATAAAAGCTGAGCAATGGCAGCAGCGGCGTCTCAGCCCATTCTCCTCCCGGCCGTGCAGCTCCCTTATCTGCTTCCAACTTCCATTCTCTTAACAGTGAAAAATGAATTCTTAAAAAATTCACATCAGAATTAGCAAGCAGATGAGAGCTGGCCACGCTCCGCTTATTAAGATGGCAGCTGCAGATAAACAGATGTCAGCTACTATCATCTCAGTGCCCCCTCCGAGCCAAATCCACCGAGATCCACACCTTCAGGCTCCCTGGGCCAGTTTGCGCCAATGCCCGAGACAGCGCAGAGCCTCCGGCCCCTGCAGACAGCAAGGCACCCCCAGAGTCAGGGGCAGCCCCCCGAGATGAGCAGCGGGGATGCTGCCTGCCCCCCACCTCCTGTGCAAGCCTGAGTTTCCATGGAGCGGCCAAGGGAATGCAACTTATGAAAGGGTCTATGTCTTGTCTGCGGGCAGCATTGAGATCTGTCTGGCATGAAGCCAGGCTCCCCGCAGACCTCGGGTCCCAGCCCTCCCCGTCACCCGGAGCCTTGCTGCCGCGTACTCACCTGCCCTGCTGCCCCTCGGTCCAGTCCTGCAGCCCCCGCCCCGGCCGCATCCTCTAGATTAGATGCCCACGCATTCTTTCTAATCTCCTTTTAGCTGGGGAGAGACCTGCCCTCCCGCTGGCCCTGGGTGACACCGTGGGCTCCGACGGGTTGCAGCCCTTCTAGGCTCCCTCCTCCCTTGAGGAACCGTCACAGCAAGCAGCCATATAAATGCTCCCCGGGTTGTCCCCGCTGCAGCCAGACAGGAGGGGAGCTGGGGAGAAGAAGAAAGCCCCCACACTCACCTGGAGGACGGAGTGCCCCACAGGGCTGTTTTCAGAGAGCTCCGCCTCGTACAGGGCCTTCTCAAACTTGGGTGCATTGTCATTCATGTCCAGGATGGTGATGCGAAGCAGGGCGCTGCTCGCCCGTGGCGGGTTGCCTCCGTCCTGCACCTTGATGGTCAAGTCGTAGGAGTCCCACTGCTCACGGTCCAGGTTCCCCATGACAATCAGTTGCGGCTGCTTCTCGTCCTGATCCTCTGCCACCTGCAGCCCAAAGAGCTCCTGTGCCTCCGGACCAGCCGTCAGCTCATAGGAGGCAACACCATTGGGGCCCGAGTCCCGGTCCATGGCCAGGGGGATGGGGAAGAGCGTCCCAATGTTGGTGTTTTCGGGGATGGACAGGGTGAGAACAGGCGAGGCAAAGTTGGGAGTGTTGTCATTGATGTCGAGCACCTCTATCTGCCCCTCGAGCAGGCGTGGGCTGCTGTTCAAGATCAGGTCAGTGATGGACACTTCAAACTCCAGGAAGCAGGGCTCTCCGGGCAGGAGGTGCTGGCACTCACGCAAGCTCTCTCGGTCGATGGAGGTCTCTGTGGTGTAGATGTCCCCGGTCTTGCCATCCACACGTAGGTATGGGGCCCCCACTTCCAGCTTGTAAAGGTGCCCCACATCCGGGAAGCCATAGTCAGAGGCCAGGCTCCCTATGAGGGTGTTGGGGGGCTGTTCCTCCTGCACTTTGTAGACCACGCGTGTCCCACAGACCAGGGCAGGGAGCTGGAAGAGGAGCCACAGGCCCAGGCAGGATGCCAGCGGTTTCATCCTGCGCTGGAGGGGAGCTGGAAGGAGACACAGACATCGGAGGTTAGGCAGCCCCAGGCCCCCAGGACTGCTCCGCCCCAGCCCACTTCTGCGGGGCATCCTTTGGGGTGCACCCCCTGTGCCGTGCAGGACCGCGCATGGTCTCTAAGCATCCCCCCCTCGAAGGGAAGGAGCTTTGGGGGCCCGCTTGGCAGAGCTGGCCCCGGCCACGGTCTCCTGGCAGCCTCCGCAAGCGAATGCCCGGGAGGACCGGTCCTGGCTTGCAAAGTTCCTGCAACGCCCTGCTCGGGAGAGCAACCCAGCCATTGAAACCTCAGCCCTGGCTTCCTGTCCCTTGCAGGAAGCCACTCCTGCTACTGTCCACCCTCTGCATCACCACGAAAACTGTAATTAGTCCCAACGAGGCACACTAACAGGGTGGACTGCACGCTGCCTGCTGCCAGCAACCCGATGGGAGCCGGCCAGGCTCAGAGACAGCTTCTCACCGCAGAAACACAGGAGCTTTGTGTGCCACGCACTGCAGGGCCACTGCCTGCCACGCACGGCGGGGACACGGAGGCACTGCACGTGCCTGCCAGCCCTGCAGAAACAGCAGCACCAAAAGGGGGGCAGGGGCTCTGCCCGCTCTGCAGGGATGCAGGGATAACATCCATCCATCACCACGGGGACGCAGGGCACTGCCAGAGCCGCGCTGCACCGCCGACACAGCGGCACTGCCAGCCTCGCACTGCCAGAGATGCGAAGGCACCACCCATCCGGCACTGCAGGGATGCAGTGGCTCCCGTGCATCCTCCATCCCACGCTGCACGCGGGGCGCTGCCACCCATCCGCACCCCTCGCCAAAAGAGGGGCGCTGCCCACCCCTGTACTGGAGGGACGCAGACGCGCTGCCCACCCTGCGCTGCGCGTACCCCACAGGGCAGGCCGCGTGCCTCCCGGCGCTGCAGCGGCACTGCACAGCCCCAGCGCACTGCAACGGGAGGCACAGCATCTCCCCTCTGCTGCACAGTCACTAGGCAACCCCACACCCTGCGCCAGCAAATACTGCTCCCTTCACTCACTGCAGACACTCTGTTCCTTCCCATTCCCTCCCACCCCAGACTGGGACACTGCCAGCAGGCGCTGGGTGCCCTCCCAGTGCCAGTGTCCACCCCACCCGCTGCAGAGGCAGTGGCAGGAGCACTGCCCCCCTGCATTGCAGAGACACACACTGCACAGGCTGCACCGCAGGCACCCAGCCACTGGAAACCTCCTCCCAGTACGCGCACGCTGCAGGGGCAGTGCCAGGCGCACCGCCAGCCCCATCCAGACTGTCCCCTCCTGCGCCAAGCCACATGCCCTGTCACCGAGCCTCTGCCTAGCACCGTGCCTGGCCACTAGCTTTCCCGGTCATCTGCTTTCCGTTCTGGGAACAGACCTTCCTCCAAGGTCCAGGCGCACCCACGCAGCTTCTGCTGAGCCGTGAGCATGAAGGGCTGCAGCCCAGCTCACCCAGAATGCCCAGTGGCTGGATGCCCTAAAATCAGCATCCACCTTCCATGGCGCCGCAGGAGCAACCCTCTCTCGCTGCTCCCATCGCCCGCTCTCTCCATACTCTGCACCCAGCCCGTGGGATGGGTGAGCGCTCCTCCACCATCTCCTTTCCATGGTGCCACATGGCAAGTGCCTAACTCCTGGTTACCCCAGCATCGTACGGATCCTCAACAAGCGGAGCATCCTGCGCTTTCCACCCTGGTCCTTCCTGCAAGCCAGCAGCTCCCAGTCCCTCCACCTCTCTGCTTCCCCATGGCCAAGTGCCTCATCGATGGCATGGAAGTGAGGAGCTCTCCCTCTGCAGATGGAAATTATCTCTGTTTCTGGAGATGAAACTACAGCCCTGAAGCTGAGCTGGACTCTGCTCCCTTGTCCTGCAAGCATCCTTCATGCAGAGAAGGTGTTTCCACCTTGCTGAGGGCATGCACAACTGTCCAGACCAGCGCTGCGTGAAGATGCCTCTGACAGGTATGTCCCCAGGAGGAAGGGAAGAGGCAAGCAAGGCTCCTTCCATCCCTGCACGGGGCTGAGGATGCAGGAGGCAAGAGGCTGAGCAGAAGTACAAGACATCTCGGCATCAATACAGGCAAAACCCAGCAACGCGTGCACCCACGCGTGTGTCTGCGCACTATGAGTGCCTGGGTGTGTGTGCCCAGAGCACGATTGCATGTCTGCAGGACACACGCACACGTGTGCACTAGCGGGGTGTGCCACACGCGTGCATGCACTGCGAGGTGCGCATCCCATCCATGCCTGCAGCAGGAGAGCCCGTGCACCAGACACGAGTTTGCATTCCTGCACGTGTGCGTGCACCAAGCAACGTGTGTGCCCGTGCGGGGGGAGCATGCGCGCATGCCCCTGTCGCCACCGGGTGTGCATCGGTGTGATGTCACCCTGTGCGGGGGGTACTTGCACTGTGTGTGCGTGCACACGCCCCGGCTGGGTCACGCGTGTGCCCACAGCATGCGTGTGCACTCGCACCAGACCCTCCTTACACACCCACCTGCCTTCACTAGGGTGTCCAAACCCGCACGGAGCTTCACCGCCCCGTTGCCCCGTGCTCCCTTGGGAAATGGCCTTGCGGCCAGGACAGGGAGAAGGAGAAGACGGGCAACCTCAGCTGCTGGGAAGGTGCTCCCTGAGGATGCCCTGGCTGGGAGAGGCACCCGCGCCCGCCACCGAACTGTTTGCACAAGCCTGTTTGCGTTAGGCTGGGCCGCGACTGCCGGTGACGTAGCGCCATCCTGACTAATCCTTGGTGTGAGGTGGATGATCGCAGGTAAAGGTGAAAGTCCCAACGCGGGGCCATGCCTCACGTGGCCTTGACTGAGCTGGGAGGGAGGGTCCCAGGAGCCCTGTGCCAGCCCAGACGAGGAAGGGAGTCACCCAAGGGTGCCCAGCATCCACGCTTTCTGCCCTGAAAAATTGGGCTGCAGCCTGAACCCAAGCCCCATTCCCACAGGTGAAGGAAACCTGCAAAGCAGGGAGGCTGGCGGAAGAGAGGGGCTGGGAACACGAGTGGGACCATCGCCCCGCGAGGGACTGCCGGCGGGCGTGAGGGGCCCCGGGTTCACTGGGGTAAGGAATCCTGCTTGGTGCCTAGGGGTGCGAATGACACAGCGCAGACGTGAGAGCCCAGTGCTGGGCGTGTGGAGGAGGAGGAGGAGGAGGAGGCGGAAGCCTCCACCACTGGGGAAAAGCACGTCTGTGCAGGAGACAGAGGCTTCCCAGGGGCCAGTCCAAGGCATCGGGGCTATTTTCCCATGGGATCTAAGGACCATCCCACACTTTCTTCTCCGGTGCCAGGCACCTTTTTCCAACCTGCTGGCAGAGCACAGAGCACTTAAAAATAAAATCCCCTCCCAAAACAACTATTCCTCCACACACACAATTCTCCCTACGGGGAGAGTGTGAGAGAGACTGAACCACATGAGAGAGGCGTTAGTCACGCTGCTTAATGCATGACTGGGAAGCTCTCGGAGGACAGTGGCATGCAAAATCCTACAGAATTCAGCCATTCCCCCTCAAAAAAAAAAAAAAAACAACAAAAAAAAACCCAAGCCCTAATGAGAGAGAGGTTATAAAGCGCTGAGAATTTAAGCAACTGCTTGAACAAGCCTGGGCTCCCTGTGATTCCCACAGCCCCTTGGCCCCGTTCCACAGAAGGCAGCACCGCGGCGGGAACGGGCACCAAAGTCCACCCTTGTATTGCTCCCAACGGCTGATTGCGTGGCTGGGAGCCATGCTTACGAGCCTACCCAAACCTTGCACTGAGCACACAAGTACTAATCCCCCCCCCAGCCAACGCCAACCCCCTCAAGCACTGCTCTGAGGCTCCGAGCTGGAGCAACATCCCAGCGAGCAGCAAATACCAATCGCGACTCCACTTCCTGCGAGGGGCTGAGGCCAAGGACCATGTTGTCCAAAAAACAGCCACCGATGTTGAGCCCCGCATTGAAGGCTCAGACGGGCAGAATCCTGGGCGTTTTGTGGCACGTCCCACGGTTTCCTTCTGCTCTGGCTGCCGCTGCGGCTGCTTGGCATTTATAGAGGCTGGGCCCAAGCGCTCTGAGCCGGAGCACCCAGCGATGAGGAACCCCACTCGCTCGTGAGCAGCTTTACCCCAAAATCATCTCTTAGAAGCTGCACAGTGATGAAAAGACGGCAAAGCCCAGGGCCTTCCCTCCTTTCTCCACATCCTTTCCAACTCTGGCAGCCAGTGAGGCAGAGACCTGTCAGAGCCTCCCTAGGGCTGCAGCCCCCATCCTCCCACCCCGGGGGTCCCTCACAGCCCCTCCGGGATCCTGAGGGTTCCTGTCCCCTCCTGCCACCATCCCCGCTCGCCATCCTGGCTTGGAAGGGAGTCCTGGGGGATGGCAAAAAATGTCGCTGGCCTGGAACACCCTGGCAGGGCCGCAGGGAGTCGGAGGGGCTAGGGAGGGTGTGGGGAGGGGGGGTAGGGGACCCTCAACCTGGCAGGGTGCCGGGGAGAACCGCAGCCCCCTCTCCCCGCCGGCTGGGTGGGAGGATGGAGGCCGGGCTCTGCTCCCCGGCCGCTGCGGCCCGGGCTCCCGCAGCCGGTAGCGCCGGCTGCCCGGGGGATGATCGGAGCCGGGGGCTGAGGGGGGCCTCCCGCCAGCCCCGCACACGCACGCACACCCGTGGAAAACACACGGCACCGACTTCACGCTCAGCCTCGCGCACAGGGACTCTCCAAGGCGCAGGCTGACACACTCACTCGCACCCGCACCCCTCCGTAACACCCGCAGCCCACTCCCCGCACACCGCTCCCATAACCCACACCCCCGGGGCACACGCACGCAGAGACCTCCCCCGCTACGGAGACACGGGCGCGTGCACCTGCCGGACCCCTTCACCCCGCTTCCCTCGCACACACGCACGAACACGCACAGCCCCGCTCCCACCCGGCGCTCGCTCCCGGTTCCCAGCTCACCCGCAACTTCTCTCGCTCCCACGCACCGGCGCGTCCCGCAGCCGCGCTCAAACCCCGGGGTGGAAAGGGAACGCGCACCCAGAGCCACCCCCGACGAGAATAATTTAAAAAAAAAAACCACAAACCCCCCCTCGACAGAGCCGCACGCCCCCACCCCGCCCGGGCCGGGGCTGGCCCCGCTCCGCCCCGCACAACAAGTGGCAGAGCCGGGCGGGACCGGTAACCGGGAGCCTCGCGCCCCGCTGCCGCCGCCCGCGCACCCCCAGCGCGGAGAGGCGCGGAGAGGCGCGGAGGGGAGAGGGGGATGCTCGCCACCGCCGCTCCCGCCGCCGCCCGGCTCCGCGCTTCCGCACCGCGGCCAACCTCCCGCCCAGGGTATCCCGCACCGCTCCGCAGCTCTCCGCGGCCGCGGGGCTGCCGGCCCTGCCGCAGCTCTTACTTGGATGCGGACGGCGCTGCGCTCCGTGCCGTCCCTTTGCGCGCTGATCCGGCGGCGGCTGCATCGCCTCCTCCCCGCCGGGACCGGGCTCCCCCCACCCCCCCGGCTCCTCTCGGTCGTTATCCACGGATGAAAATCAAATTAAAAAAAAAAAAGAATTAAAAATTAAAAATTTTAAAAGGGGAGGGGGTTTTTAAAAAAAAAAAAAAAAAGTCCCGCGGGAACCGCCCCCCCTCCCCCGGGCCGGGGCTGCGGCTCCTCCGGCGGAGCGGCGCGGGGCTGGCGGCAGCCCCGGTGGGCAGCTCCGTCCGCGCCCGCCTCCGTCCCTCGCCGTGTGTGAGGATGTGCAAGGGAAGCGCAGCGCAGGCACGGCCCCTTTCCACCCCCCCGCTCCTTCTCCACCCCCCCAACCCCGCTGCCTCCGCCTCCCGCCGCCACCGCGGGGAGGTGGAGCTCCGGCTCCTCATCGCATCCCCGGGCCGGGACGAACGGGCAGCGGGTACCGGGCAGGGCCACCCGGCCCTCGCACCGTCCGCTCGTGGAGAAGGAATTGGGGAGGGGGTCCCCGCAGCCCCCCCGGGATCCCCTCACCTCGGGGACCCTCCACGTGTGGGGGTGGGTCTCCCCATTCGCTCCCTTCACGGTGCTCTTATTTTTCTTTATCCACTTATTTTGCTTTATTTTTCCACCCGGTTGTGCCCACCCCTCCTCGGATCCTGCAACGATTCCTGCAGCCCTGCCCAGATGAGGGAGCGGGGCCTGGAAAAGCGATTGTCCCCTCCCATCATACTTCAGTGAATCATGATTTTATGACACGGTGTTGGGACTGGGGAACGGAGAACACCTGCGAGCTCCTGGCCGCCCTTGCGATGCCTTCGCAAGCTGTGCTGCCTCAACTAGGTCCTCGCTGGCCCCCATGGGACCTCAGACGTCCCAGGGAGCCTTGGGAACAGTGTGCTCCATGGGTGCCCCATCCCTCAGTGCTCCCACCGGCCTCTGCGTTCCTGCAAGGAGAGCGGGTGCTCCCTGCAGCCGGCTTGGATCCGCAGCCTGGCCCTGCCCGAAGGCCTCGGCGCTCTCAGATGGAAGACGCTGGGGTGGCCCTCGGCACCCTGCAAGGACCTGGCACCCCAGGGCCCTTCACCCAGCAGCACCCACCTTCTTGGTTCATTGCGGTGCAGATTTCTTGCCAGGACGTTGGCGAGTCCTTTCCGCTTCACCGCAGCCCCAGGATGAGGAGCAGCGCTTTCCCGCTGAGCTACGCCAACCTGTTGCTCAGCTCCCTTCCCCGCACACATGCTCTGCTCGGCTGCGGTGACTGCACCATCTAGAGGCAACGCTGCCCTGCTCGGGGGAGCCTCGGCTCCGGCTCAACCCAAATCGCCCCGTTTTTTCCCCCAGAAGAGAGCTCAGCCCCTGGCAGGGCTTCTTCCTGCTGGGCAGGAGAAAGGGGCTGGAAACACATCCCCTCTGGGTGAAAATCCGTCCCTTCCTCCAAGATTTTCCTGTAGCAGGGCCATCTCTACTCCTGCAGAGATGTTGGCTTCTCCGCGTCCGTGTATTGGTTTCTTGGGTTGTTTTTTGTTTTTTTTTTTCTGGGTGTCAATTCTCATGAAGCCTATTTAGCAGAAGATGTGAAGCGAGAAGCTGGGGAAGGTCAAAGCCCACCGTGGAAGGGCGGGGAAAGGAGCTGCGGGGTTTGTCAGGGTTTACCCTGCTGATACAGCGTGAACTGGACAGAGAGAGGGAATTAAACTCCCCGGAGACAACGTGAGATTTGATCGATCGGTCACTGGCAGCCCTCCGAGGAGGGCTGGAGAGCCGTGGCAGAGGGAAGAAGTGAGGAAGTGACCCTGCGGGTCCAAGGCTGACTGCGGAGCGGTGAAGGCAAACTTAAGAGATGGCTGGGGAGCGAAGGTTTCTGTTTCGCAAGAGGCACAGATAGTCAATAGGCGGGCTGCGCAGGGAGCAGCCGGGCAGACTGTGCATGCATGCAGTTTACTGGATGCACAAGGCATGCGTGCCTGCCATCTGCGACCTCTGCTCAGCGAGGTTTCAGAAAGGCAGGTTCAGGCGCTAAGAGCGTGGTGGGGAAAAAGTGTCCCAGGCTCCGGAGCCACCTCTCTGCAGCCAAGGGAGCCAGCAGGACGCCATATCCAGGCGGCCTGGCACCCCAGAAACAATTTGTCTGTCCCTGCCTTCCTCTTCTGCCGCTGCCTTTGGAAGCGGCCTGGCTCCTCCCTGAGCGCTCCTTGCCCTCCGACAGCAAGGAGAGCTTGATGCTGGCATTGCCGTTCCCTGCCCTCTCTCTGCTCGGGCGTTACGCTATGAGTCACCGGTCCTCACCTTGTCTTCGCCATTTCCCAGATGGCAGGGCCAGTCTAAGCAATGGGAAACCATCAAACTGGACCCTCCAGGTCCTTCCCGCCCACCTATCCTGGTGCCGGCAGTGCCACCGACCCTGGAGACGCTGCTGGAGCCGCTGGCTTGCCCCGTGCAGTGGGTACCCCGTGCCAGGATGCTCTGGCGTCACGTGGAGACAGTCGCTTCGTGGTGCCGGTGGGGCCTTGTCAGAAGAACAAAGCCTGCGAGAGAAGAGCATCTAGCTAAATCTCTGGGAAAGCGAGAAGAAAGGGAAACACGGCAAGCAAATGAACCTTACAAGAGAATAAATACCCCCTCCCCAACACACACACACGCAGCAACCTGGCTGCCGTCTGCTGCAAGGAGTTCAAAGGCTCTTCTGTTCTCTCTCTCATCAGCTCCGGGCTCCGCAGGAGAAGCAGCAGCGTGGATTTGGGCAGCAAATGCTAATAACACAGATGTTCTGACGATTCGCTTGTTTCTACAATTAAAAACAAAAAGATCCTCAAAACCCAAATGCGAGGAAATGAGCACATTAAAGAACTTCTCCTCCGCATGCCTACTGCGTAATGAAGGGCTGCAGGTTTGCGGGGGAAGGGGCTGGGCGGTTTCAGGCCGATCCGGAGCATAAGTGGGACGCGGCGGGCGAGGAGCATCCCTCGGACCGCACCAGCGAGCGCAGCCGGGAGATGCGCCGGCCACGGGATGCGGGCGGCTGACCCCCACGCCGGGATTAATGGAGGGGCTGAATGGCTCAGATGGTCGCTGCCCGTCTTGCCTGTGGGACGCTTGCTGCCAAATTATTGGGAGATTGGTTTTATTACTGTTTTAACTCTTTTTTTAACCTTGTTTTTCTTGCGGCTGCACTTTCACTCACTCATTAATTTTGGTATTTTTCTCACGGTATATAACCCCTGTCACGGCTGCCATGGCAACAGGAGGGAATGTGCTCAGCGCTAAAATATCCTCTCAAAAATAACAAAAATAAGACAACAGAGGCAGCTTCTGTGGGCTGCTGCAAATGCAGATCTGGCCCGGCTTTGTGGTGACGGAGGACGAAAGATCCTGCAAGCCAGGGAAGCCCCTGAGCTCTGGTCCTCCCACCTAGCGTCTTGGGGCTGCACGGGCTCCACGATGGCCATGCTGGAAGCTCCCCCTGGGATAGACCCTTGGGGCTGAGGACCACAAACCTCCTCGTCCAGCCTCAAAAACTCATCCCCTTCCCCAAAATGTCACTGCAAATGAGGAGGAAACACAGGGATGAGCGAGGAAAAGGGGGTGAAGGTATTGCTCAGGGGGTTTTGCTGGTCTGTGGTGGGTTCTTAGTCCATGGGTGGATCCCTGGGTCAAGAAACAAAAGCTGACGTGAGGTCTTGAAAATCAGGAGCTGCCGCCAGCGTGGTGGCACGGATGGCGGGACTCGTCGCACAAACCTGTTGTCTTTTTCTGACAGGATTACCGGTCTGGTTGAGAAAGGCAATTGTGTTGATATAGTACACTCGGATCTCTCCGAGGCATTTGACTTACTTCCACCTGACATTTTGATTAAAACTTGCATTATAAGGAATTAACAGGGCACATATTAGATGGATTAAAACTGCTTCCCTGGCAGATCTCAGAGGTGGTTGCTAATGGGTAGGTATCAGTAAGTAGCGCTATTTCTACCTACCCCCCCGGGGACCCGTTCTTTGTCCACTGCTATTAAACATTTTTATCAATGATGTAGATGAAGATATGAAATCTTTGCTGGCGAAGCTTGAAAATGACACCGAGAGTGATGAGAGAGAAAGGAACGAAGACGGTTTCGTGCTGAATCACCTGGTTAAACGGTCAGGGTGCATTTGAATACAGATAAACACAGGAATATATCTGGAAGCAAAGCTTGCGTGCTAAGCTTGCAGGCTAGATCTTGGAAAGCAATGACTCCGGGCATGCCGGTACAGCGTGGAGATACGAATGCTGGCTTTTAACCAGCAACCAAAAGAGATCATCTGAAGCCCTCCTGGGAGTATCTGCCTCATCCAGTGATGCTGATTTGGCCATGGAAGAGGAATTGGGGATCAGAGCGAGCAGTTGCCCCAAAATGAGCCCGGAGAGCCTGACTGTGGGTGCCTGAAAGGGGAGCACTAGTCAATCGCTCACTGTGAGAGTGCTGGGTCTGGCACCCACACCAGGAGGAAGGCAGGGGAACACCAGGAGAGCTTGAAGGAGCTGGAAAGCCAAGCCAAATGATGTGGTGCTCTTTAAAAAAAGGGTGTTGTCAGGTGATCTGAGGACCTGGCCTGTGCCCTCCCCTGTGGAAAAGACAGCGGGGTGGGGGAACCATCAAATCCCACAGAAAGGTGTAACAAGGGCAGGGCTGGAGCTGAATAGAGGCAGAGTCAGCCTTGAATTGAAAGCCAGCGTACTGGTGGTGAAAGCATTTGAACATTGGAAGAGCTTTCCTCAGGGAGATGATGAGCTCACACCATTCCTCAAGCTTTTGTAACAAGATTAGATCTCTTTTTTAGAAAGGAACCAATTAATCCTGCTTTTGGGAGCCACTCTGAGGCCTATGTGTGGTGGATGGGCTGGGGTGAGTGAGGATAGGCTGAGGTGAGTGTCCTCCCCCGGCCTCCCAGGGACCCAGTTGTCCACCTCATCCTTTCCCCTCACAGCCGTCAGGAACAGATTGTCCGCAGTGCCCTGCAATTACTCAAGCAATGATTAATCAATCTCTTGCTTCAGGGTTCAGGCAGACTTCGGCAGAGAACAGGATGGTTTCTCCCATCTCTACCCATCCTCTGTGGCACCGGAGACTTCTTCAAGCAGAAACAGCAGAGCACCAAAAAAAAAATGAAACCCTGCTGGCAAATCTAGCTTGGTGCTCAAAGCCTGAGCTGATCTTGGGATTCAGACTTGGGAGGAGCTTCCCAGAGGCTACCAGACTATGGAGAGCCTGCGGGGATGCCCAGCTTCCCCAGGGCTGTGAGCCCCTCTCAAGGAAGCAGTGAGCTCTGCATGAGGTGTAAGCCCACCTCAAGCAAGCCTCCAGCTCCTGCCGCTTTCCCCATCCCCAGAACAGGAGTCGTTGGCTGTCAGGGCAGCCATGACCTCTTCCCACAAGATCCAGCTTTTTGGCTGCAGTCTGAGGGAGGAAGGAGGAATCTCGGGGAGAGGAGACCAGATCAGACCTGCCCTGCCCAGTGTGACTTACACAGGGGACGGGAGACACAACAGCAGGAAACTCGGCTCACGCTCCAACTTGCCCAGGGAGATTGGGCTGGGCAGGAGAGGAGCTGCTCCGCATGCGGAGAAAGGGAGAGGCTGGGCTTCCTGAACCTGGCAGGGCAGACACATCTCAGGGAGCCCCGGCCAGCCATGCTGCCAAGCATGTAGGGCTCGGGATTGCATCAGGGTGGGTGTCGTGGCAGGGAGGGTGCTGGGTACCCCCCAGAGGGCAGAGACCGTAGCGGAAACACCATGCGCATGGAGACCAGAAGATGGAGAGCTCAGGGTCAGCATAGACTTGGGAGGAGAGGGCAGGAACAGAGTGAGAGACAGCAGAGGAGAAGAGAGGTGGAGGACGGGGACCCCAAGGTGCCAGGAGCATCAGCGGGGTAGAAACAAGATCACTGAGGCCACAGACGGCAGGAATAGGAAGCCCTGGCGCTGGGACCTCACGGATGGGAGAGACCAGGGCAGCACAAGCTGGGAATGGAGAAGCACTGAGGCCACGTGGGCCGTATCCAGTGTGAGGTCGGCGTGCTGCCTAATGGAGCTGGCACATGGCTGCCTTGTGCCACTGGGCAGGAGGCCTGGGGACAGCAAGGGGCTAGGGTGGGAGGTGATGGCAGTGGGGAACCTATGTGGCCTTTGCAGTCGCTGGGATGGAGGGCTGGAGGGTTGTGTTTGCTCTGACGGGATCATGCTGACCCTTTATCTCTGCTCCTTATTTGCTCAGCAATATCCCAAAGCCAACACTCTTCCAGGGCAAAATCCAGAGACATTTGCGTGAGGCTCCAAGGGGAATGCAGTGCTAAACAAGTGACAGACAAGCTGGACTCTGCTGAAAAAGTCTAACCAAGATCCTCTGGCACAGGACATGGCTCCCAGCAGTGGGAGCCCTGCCTTGTGCAGAAACAGCATGTCCCTAAGGGAGAGAACGAGCCTGACCTAGGAGGTCTGCAGGTCAGAAGTGCAGGATACTTCTATCAGGATCTTCACGTGGACCTGGGGCACATGAGGATGCTGGACCTGACAGGCTGCCTGTGGTGCTGTGGGGATCAGCTGGACCTGGGACACAGTGGGTAGCGTACTGGGGACAGGATGTATGTGGTAAGCATCGCTGTGCTCCGTACTGGAGCCCACCATTGACACCCTGCTTGTACCCAGGTGCTCCCTGACACGGAGCACGCAGCATATGCCCATCCCGCTTCCCCTTGTCCCTCAGCATCCCCGACCCAGGCTGGGATCCAGTGTGGGCCCTCGCCCTTCTTGCCCCTTGATTGAAGAACTTCTGTCCCCAAAGCCCAGGAGACCCCCTGGCCCGTGCAGCAGCCTGTCAGCTGGTTTGCCTGGTGCCACGCAGGTGAGTGCGCTCTCCCCATGACCAGAAAGGCCAGGGAGGCAGAGGAGAGGTGGCAGGGCTCTGTGGGCAGGGTGACGAGACAGTTTTGGGGCAGGTTCATGAGGAACCGTGAGCAAAATGTGTCCAGGGAGACTAGACTTTGCCCATCCTGGTAAACAAAGAGCATTGACTGCTCCAATGCAATGACTCAGTTATTCATTTCTCATGCTAACAGATGGGACCTGCAGGGCCCTGAACTTTTGTGTATTTATTTTAGGACAAAAGCATTAAAGGGAAAATATCAAACAGCAATCATCTACATGCATACTGGCTTCCCAGGCATTCCCTGCTCCCCAGGGCATGCTGGCGGGTACAGTCTGTGCCAGCGAGTCCCGGATCACATAAGCATGTCTGCCTGTCCCCAAGCCCACAGCAAGATTGTCCCTAGTCCCTCCACCTCCACCGTTCATCCAGCATCTCAGTCTGGGCAGTTTCCTCCAGGAGGTGAGGTTGTCTTCAGACTCGTTTGCTGCACTGGCCCTTGCATTTGTTTTTCCCCTCCAGATGGGCCCTGTGAGTCCTGGAGATGCGAGGATTTGTGCAGCGCCTTATTGCACAGGGTGCCCTTTGAACATCTCTAGCATCTCCACATAATCCTCTAAAACGTTCCTTTGTCGTTTGCCTTTCATGCCGCACAATTGCCAGCGTGCAGCCAGTTAGAAATGAATTAGAAAAGCCCTGTGTTGGTGGGCTTTGTCTGAGGGGGGAAGTTTCAGCCTGGAGTATGGCTCCTTCGGCCTCAAGCCTGCTGGAAGCCTGCTGAGGTCACCCAAGTGCCCAGCTTGGGGTAGCCCCGGGGCTGCTAACCTGGTCCAGTGCTCACCAGCAGCTCAGTCACTGTCCCACCAGGAGCTCCTGCTTCAGCAGTGATCTCTTACGCTTGCAAACAGCTTTATTTCATCTCCAGAGGAAACTCTTCAAAGCCACCCAAGCACTTTGATTTGGGAAAGGTTTTCATTCCTGTGAAGAGAAGAAAATCTCCCTTGGCACGGTGCAAGGGGCCCCGAGAGGGACCACAGCCCACGTGTGTGTGAGCGTGGCAAGCAAGGGGATGAGAGCAAGGCAGGCAAACAAGTCCATGGCCACCGCCTGTGGCGTGCATCACAGGTCTGGGTTGAGAGCTGCGAAATGAGAAAGTGTAAGAGGGACAAATTGATGGGATCCGTTGAGAGTGGGGAGTGACGGAGTGTGAAGATCCATGTGGAGAGGATAGGGCCCAGGCTCTCTGGGCTGTCTGTCTGTCCCTAGGGAACAATGGGGACAGTCACCACTGTGGGAGGGACGTTCTTCCTGTTACCCACTCTGTGGCCCTCCAACCTCATCCTGGCCCAGAGTAATCAAGGCTTTAGTCACACGAGGCTTTGAGCTGCAGGACTTAGGGGCCAAGAAGAAAAAGCAGACTTAGTGCCTGGGTCTTCTACATAGCAAGAAGTAAAACTAACTTCCTTAGACAACTCAGAGGAGAGGTTTGGATAATGAGATCCTATCCATCCAGCTGAGGTCTTTGGCAAAATCACAATGACTTGTCCAACAGGCAGCAAGGAAAGCCTTTTGGAAATCAAGGCATCCCAAGCCAGAGCACAGAGGTGGCTCTGTGGGTCGGAGAGGTGTCAAAGGGAGCTGCGGCCTTTGGAAAGTTAATTCGCCGCTGCGTGGCCTCTCTCACCCAGCAAATTCAATGGTGCTGTGCATGAGACGTGAAAGCAACGCAAGTGGAGCCAAGCGTGGGAAGTGCCGCTGGGGTAAGAGAGGGCCGTGTGTGCCAGATGCACGTCTTCAAGCAAAGGGGTAGACAAGCAGGGAAAGAAAAAACACTGGAGGGTGTTGGCCTGGCTTGCGGCGAGGCATTTTTAGTGAACCTGATCACATTATGTTTTGCTCATGAAATTAAATCTCTTGGCCTGATTATAGCAGTGTCACTTGGAGCTGGAGTGGGCTGGAAAGCCGCACGCGAAGGGCATTGTGAAGTGGTCCAGGGAGATGCTCGGCCCCTCGTGAGTGGTGAGGAGGGTGAAGGGGGCAGTGTGCCGGTGTCACCGGGATGCTCTGTGATGGGAAGTGGCAGCACGGAGAGGGAGGATGCAAGGCACAGACAGGCTGCTGAAATGCAAGGGGGAAGGGCACCCTGTGCTTCCCCCCTGCTCCCCTAGTCCATGCAGTGGCTGCCCTGGAGGTCCAAAACCTGTCAAGCTGAAGCAGGGCTGGTCTCAAGCGAAAGCTCAGCTCTAGGCCTTTGTATAAAACCCACTCCACTTCAGTGTGGCCCACGGCTGGTTGTGATGGTGCAGCTACGGAAGGCACAGGAGATACAGGCAGGACAGCGCAACCATAGCACCATCGCTCCACCACATCAGCCCCGCACAGACACCAGCACCAGATCCCCCATCGATGTGTGTGGTGCTCGTCACCTTCAGGTCCATCTTGGAGATGCCAGGGAGTGCAAGCACTTCACTGAGCACCAAGGGGCTCCCGAGCTGCCTGCAGTGGCAGTTTTAATTGGGCTGAAGGGGCAGTTCCCTGGCTGGGCAATTCTTTCCTGCCCTTCTTTAGCTCTTTGTGCCTCCATGCCTGCAGCATTTGTGTCCTGTGAGACACCAGGCAGTCCCAGCTCAAAGACAGCGCAGTTAAATTGGGGACACTGTTGAGTTTGAGGATTACATTGGTGGAGCAAGAAAGGGCAGGGTTAGGAGAGAGTGAACTGGAGAGATGCTGGGAGTGATGGAAGGAGCACAGGAGAGCCTGGGAGACCTGTCCTACTTTTCCAACAGTTAAGAGCAGCGAGGGGGGGGTCCCTCCTGATTTCTTGTCCTCAGGCCCCTTGGCATATGCTGTGGGAAGCTGCAGTGGGGATTTCCAGACCAGCATCCCTCTAGACCAGCCTGCGGTCTCTGCGGTGCCCCATGCGAATGCTCGAGAGAAAGGTGCATGAACGCCCCGGGGCACGAGGCAGGCAGAGGAGGCCCTCCAGGGAGGTGCTTGCTCTTCTTTCTGCCAAGAAAAGCCCAGGGCAGAAACATTCATCTGTGCTGGCTGCTTGCCTGTACCCCAACTTCCTAGCAACAGGGGCCTCAGCGGGGCCGTTTTTGGGGCACAGTGATCTCCAATGGACTGGAGCAGGCAAAGAGGGACTCTCTGAGCATCAGGACCTCTGCTGATGGGTCCCGAGGGCCTGAGGTTCCTTGCGGGGGGCTTTGTCACAAAAGGTATCATACAAAAGTCTTTCTCAGCTGTTTCTCGGGTGATTTATTTTCAGCCTGAGTCAGGTATTTAAAACCCTGTGGACCTTTCCATGCCCCTCCACCTATTTAGGAAAGTGGGAGGGGAGGAAGTGATATAACAGATCCCATCATACGTTCTTGTTTTGCAGTCCTATTGTTAGCACTGAGAAAAATACAGCTCAAAACAGCATCAAGGGAAGGCAGCACGCCCAATCCCCGCTGGTGACACCAGCCTGCTCGGTGACGCCCTGGGGACTGATGGCTGTTCGGTCATTTGGGTGTTTGGTTTGTGTTCCTTATATTTCAGCCTGGTTTTCTAAGGAAACAAGGTGATTTTAGCTCTCGGCTGTTTTCACCAATGGGGGTGAGCTCTGAAGGATTTACTTTCCTTGAGGTGTCCCCAGAATCGGCGGCTGGATATGGGGAGGTGCAAAAGGTACCCTGAAGGAGGAGAAGACACAAGATGAGCGAATAGCAACCTCTCAGCATCTTCCCAGCATTGCAGTACCCTTGAGCCACGATGCTGGGGTCTCAGTCGGGGGTCGGATCCTGATGTGCAGACATGCAGAAACACTGGGGATGGAGCTGCCCAGTGCTCCCATGGCCTCTTCCTCCTCTGTGCATGAGCAGCAGGTTGCCTTCTGTGCTTGAATGTGCACCTTCCTCCCAGCAATCTCACCCTGGTTTGTGCAGAGCATCCGCACTGGGCACAGCATCTTGGGGGAAACGAAGGGGGAAGGAAAAGCCGCCTGCCCTGGGCTGTTCTGGGTCTGACCTGCTGCTGTTAGCGTGAGTGGCAGCAGCTTGGCAGAGTCTAAACCTCTCTGTCTGATAAGGGTCCTGCTGGTCCCCAGGCCCTGGGGTCTGCTCAAAGCTCTTCTTACTGCCAGCCCCTCCATCCCTGTCCCAAGCTGTGCCTCCCATTGCATGGGTACCACTTGTGGGTCCATACGGGGACCTGACTTACCAATAACCTGGCCTCAAAAAGAAGAGCTGCTCAGGCGATGAGCACTCGTTTGAAGTGGCTGGATACGGCAGCTCAGGAACCCCCGCTCTATGAGATTTCTAATTACGCTTCTGCATAATTGTCTCCACCATTTCCTCACGTTGAAGCAAAGCTTATTGGTTTGTAATCCCTAGCACACCCCGGGGCCTTCTTTAAAATGTAGGCCCAGCATTTACTGCCCCCGGTCCAATAGTTGGAGGATGTGAATTTGTGCGTTATTGCTAAGAGCTTAGTCACTTGGTTTTCAGCTCTTTGAGGACTCCAGATGTGTCATGTGGGCTCGGGGATTTGCTACCTTTTGTGCGTTCCAGCATCGCGGCTTTGAATCCTCCATCTCTGCTTTTTGCTTCCCCGTCTGAGGAGAATGAATTTGGGAACACGGCTCCCTGCTCCAGCACGAGGATTTCATCTTGGGATGCCCCCCTGTTTGGCCGGGTGGTCCTGCAGCTCCACCACGTTCCCTCCACGTCCCGGTCCCCAGCAGGCTCCCCTGTGAGCGCCTTGCATTGGCTGCGTGTGCTCTCAGCCATCTCTGCCTCCCAATTTCCATCCCACGTTTTACCCGCTGCATTTTCTCTTTCTTTCTCTTAGCTCTCCAGAGGTTAATATCTATTTTCTCAACAGCATTTGGCTCACACAGTCTCATGCATCTGCCAATAAGAGCAATATGAACCTTCCTTGTTTCTCTTCCCAGTTGTCCCCAAAGCACCGCTAAGCAGGCTCGAGCCCGGGTCCCATCACATTGCGCACCACCACATTTGAGTCTCTGCCTTTCCCGCAGCTCTGCAGGGCCAGACTTGAGCTTCATCTCCATCCACTGCTCCTAGGAGAGAGGTCGCAGTGAGAACTGCCCTTCCTTCTGTCCCAGGCATGGTAGCTTTCATCCATGTCTCTGGGATTGCTTTGTGGGAGTCACAGCATCCCTGAGAGGCAGGGTGGGATGCAAAGTCACGAGCAGGGACTGAGGTTGAACCTGACTCTGGCTTGTGACAGACCTACAGGGAGGACAGCCTAAATGGGAACCTCCGTGGGAAGGGAAAGGGCATGCCATCCTTTTCCCATGACTTTCCCATTTCCATAAGCCTTTGTGGAGGAAGCAGAAGTGCTGAGCTTCAGGATGGTCTGCCAGCAGGCAGGAACCTGTGCAGACTGGAGGGCTCCCAGGAGGGGAGGCTGACTGTTCAGCACAGATTGCAGAGCACCAGCATCTTCAGCCAGGGGAGAGGGACATCGTGGACCACCAGTATCTCGCCATGATTTCTGCTGATGAGCACCTGAGGGTCTGGCTCCATTTGCACAGTCCAGGTTAGCAATGAGCTGTTGAACACATGAGCTTCCCGCACCCTCCCAGACCGTCAGAAGTTAGAAAAGCATCCCTGGCAGCCCTTGGTCCCTCATGGGGTCAGGCCTGGGGAGACACAATATGTGATAGAGCAGCAGAAAACTGGGAATGTGTCTCCACAGAAGTCCCAATGAGGCTTGGATATGTGATGTCAAGAAGCCACCTGTGAAGCCCTGCACACTTGGGACCACTGGGAGAATGGACAAGGGGCTTCTTCCACAAGCCTCAGATCCTGATGCTGCTGTTCACATTGGGATGAATAGAGGCTATCTCGTGTTAGACCTGCTACAGCTCTTGAGGAAAGAGAAGGGAGCAATTTTGGGATCCAAGGAGCAGCAGATCTGATGGTGCAGCAGCACCAAGGGGAGATCTGTGCCACCAGCACCACCTTCCCCCTGCCCCAGAGATGCTCCACTCTGCTTGATCTGGAGATCCATGGCCCCTCTGGCCTCCTGCTCTCCAGCTGCCTCCCTGCCACAAGGTCAGCCCTGGACGATGCTGATCTATCAGACAGGAGGGATCTGTCCGGGGCAGCTTCCCACGGCTGCCAGGTTTGGCACACCATGGCCCCTCCCAGGTCCCTGCCATCCTTGGCCACTGGCTGCTGTGGGAATAGGCGGCTTCATCCCCAGCCACTGCCCCAGCCAACTCCATCTCCTTGCAGCTATGAGCTGAATGGCACTGCTGACAGATGCTTGGATGGGCTGAGCCATCTACCCAGGCTGGAGCTCCCAGTGCTCTCCTTCATGGACAAAGCTTCCTGAGCAGCTCCGAAGTTGCTGATTTCCCCAAAGGAGCCCTGAGCACCCTGGCTGGCACACAGCCTTCTTTTGGTTGTGCGTGTAGCATCTCCAGACAGGGATCTCTTCCAAGAGCCAAGGCCACCGCATGGTCTCTGCAGAGCTCCCCGGGCAGGACACGCAGAGCTGTACCACGATGCTGCCCAGAAGAATAGCAGCAGCAGGCCTGCGCACAGTTATGCAGTAATATCCAAATCTGCTTACTGTCTGCCGCTGTGATTGAAGGAGTTTCTGTAATAATGTATTAGCTAAAGCTTCCAGATTATCCCAAAAACATCAGCTTTAACAAAGGGGTAATGCCTCTTTAATCCCCGCATGATCCCGGTTCCCAGTCTCTGCAGGACATTAATTCACGGCTAATACAGAGACTCCAGGCAGGCTGCTAATGTGGGCGGCATCCGAGGCCGGGGCCAGCCGGCCGCACGCTGCTCTTGCCTCGCCAGGCCACCCCTTTGTTCCTCCTGCTCCGTGGGAGCAGCTGAGATCTCCAGCCTGGCCCCAGTTTCTGAGCAGCGTTCCCAGCTTTGGCCAGCTGCCGTAGGTCTCAAGGAGATGCAGGATGCTCCTGGCTTCCCTGCACCGTGAGCCGGGCAGGGTCTCAATGCTGAGTGTTGGACATTTGTTCCTCACCCCCACCTCCCCGGAGGAGGACAAGCTGGTGTAATTGGCTGCGGCTGGTTTTGTCACACTTGACAAATAGCTTCCTTGGAGCTTCCATGGCTGGAAATGCCATGGCCAGAGCTGATGGGGGCTGATGGGTGAGCGCAGAAAGGTGCACCCCTTGCAAGCACCAAGATTTCAGAGGGGGCTTCACCCTGGCCCCATCCCTTGTGCTGGAGAAGCTGTTGTCTGTCTACTCCTGGGAGCTGTTTTTTTTGGAAAAGGGCAGTGCTGGTTCTTGGAAGACTGTTCAAGGAGTCTCGTGAAACATCTTCTCAACCTCCTCCTTCTGCGCTCCGCTCTTGTTCCCCTCCAGGCCCAACTCCATGAGCAGAAGAAGAGGCTTTAACTGAAACTGATGATGTTGATGGTCCAAAATCTGCTTTATCAGAGAAGATATTTTGCCCTGCAAAACTATGGTCATCTGATGGCAACATCTGGCTGATTCCAGCCAACAGAAAGCTTTTCTTCCCCATGGCACAGAAAGCAATCCCCTTCCATCCTGATCTGCTAAGGATGTGCACATGGTGCCAGCTCTCTTGAAAATGTTTGATGGTGGGAGGGCAAGAGAGGAACCACAGGATTTTTGTAGGTACAAGCACCCTGGGTGGGGAATGCCCCTTCCACTGCCTGTTCCTCTGTGAAGCTTGGGCCACGGCTACAGCACAAAGCACAAGGTAAGAGGCCGAGGAAAACCACCCCTACCATGGCAGCTAAGGCATCGGAGATGGTGGCTGTCCGGCCACACATGTGTGGGATCCCTGCCCATTAAAACTTTGCAGTGCTGCTTTCCATCCCACTGGTGATTCCCTCACATAGCCAAGCCCCAGCATCTGTGTCCACTGGCTGCTCCAGAAGTAGCTGAGAGACCTGTCTTGGTCTCACTACCCAAGAGTGTCACAAATTGTCATCCAGAGGTGTCCATCTCCCCCACGGCCTATAAAGGGACAACTCAGAGCAGAATCAGTGGGGAGGCAGTTTGAGCTGGGAGGGACGCATCCTACCCCATCTGCTGAGGCCAGTAGCCATCTGGGTGAGGACCTGAGCACAGTTCAGCTGCAACCTTTGGGCAGGCTTTTCTCAGATTCTTCTTTTGATGTGTAAATCGGCAGCTACCTCAAAGAGCTCCACGATGGCTGAATTCAGCAGCGGGTGCCTTTTTCGGATTTTTCCTTTCCCACCAATTACCTTTCTGGTATCCACGGTTACGGCATCATCCCGCATCGGGAAGGTTTCTCTACCTTGCTCCAGACCCAGCGCTGCAGACACTCGGCTGGGTGGGTGGAGGGTCCCCAGGGAGAGGATCTTCCCCGGTTGCCTGTGATGCCTGACTGCCCCTGGATGCAACCTGGCTTGCCGGGAACATGCAGGCACCTGCCCTGACCGTGTCTCTGTTTCTGCCGCTCCACTGTGTGCATACAGACACCGGCGCTGCTGAGGCACTGGTGTTGGCTGAGCTCCTGAGGAAACACGCACGAGGATCCGTATGAAGGCAGAAGCTCCCGCTCCTGTCAGGATACCGTTTGGACATGCAGAGGCCCAGCGCACTACAGTTTGGCAGGGGTTTTGCACTCCATTCTTCCTAGGCAACGTGAAGGGTCTTAGGTGGAGCCACACACAAGCAGTGCAACGTGAGGCACCACCTTTGAACCTGGTGATGCAGGCACAAGGCAGGAGCCGTCACTGGTCATATTGGGATCCTGGAGGAGCCAGGACCTGAAACCAGCCCTCCCACAGTGTCTGGACCTGCAGTGAGTCAGTCACCTCCTGTCTGCTCTCTGCCGTGCAGGCACTGCTGCAACAGGTCCTTTCTAAGGAGGTTGCCATGCCCAGACATTCCCCAGAGCTGTGTCACTTCAGGGAAGACACCCGTGAGCTTGCAAACACAGACACGTGCACATGCATGCACACTGATGTGCACAGAGTATGCGCAAGCGCACGTCTTATCATGGGGTAGGCAACAGAGGGTCCAGGGCAGCAAAACAGCCAGGCCATCCTCCTGTTCAGCTCTGGGAGATGTCTCCAAGGTTGGTGTTGGCATCTGCTTTCCCAGCCTCTGCTCTCTCCACCACGCTCAGTTCCCACACCGTTCCTGCAGCCGGTACTCTCGCCAAGGCCAGTTAATGCTCCTCCTGTCTCCGATCGGGGCCAGCACAAGGAGCTGCAGCAGCAAACCTGGGCTGGTGCCAGCTTCTGAAAGTCTGGCTCTGACTTACCGTGCCCCAGCACGCTCGCAGGCAGTCAGCCCCTGCAATCACATCAGGAGAGAGGGGATGGAGGGGGGACGCAGCTCATGCCCATCCAGTCAGCGGAGGCAGAGGTGTGACACCCATGCAAGAAGGAGCCATCAGAGAGGCTGGACTCTCCCTCCCCACCATGCTGCGGCGCGCAGGGCTCGTCCCACACCAGGACTGGGACGATGTAGCACCCGCTCATGTTCCCATCAAGCCTGATGCTACCCCTGGCTCTGTGCCCCGATGCTGCCTCCAGCAAGTCTCTCCTCCGTGCCAGGGAATGTGTGATCCTTGCAGCGAGGACTTCACGTGCCAGGGAGGCTCCAGAAGCCTGCGGAGGTTTAGGAAAGGCACGGGGCTCCCTGGAGAGAGCCATCCCAACAGGTTGGATAGCATTTTCCTGCAGGGCACCATTTCACCTATGAGGTGTTTTCTCCCCAGACACATGTGCGGGAGGTGCAACAGGCAGGGAGGGAGCTTGGATGCAGGCCTGGGAATACCAGGAGCTGGCATGGGAAAAAGTGGGTCCAAACACAGCACGGACACATGGAGACTAGAAAGAGGAGGCAGCTCCTGCCTGCTTAGAGATGGCATCTCCTAGGAATGCGGGGAGGCAGGTGACTGAAATATTTTCACATATGGCCTCGACGGAGGTGCCTGTGCTAAATGGGAATGGATTTGTGACCCTGGTAGTTCACCTGTGCTTCTACCTACAGCTCATGACCAGTTGGCTGGGTCCCTTGCATTTCTGACCAAGCCATGCAGCTTCCCTCTGACATGGGGAGAGTCAGCCAGACCTCTGGGCACGGGAGCGGGGAGAGCCTGTGAGACCACCGCCTCTGCATCTAGCAGTTTGGGGGTTAGTGATGGCACCTTTAGCACGTTCCAGCTCCGTGCCATCACTCCTGCCGTGAAAGCAGCCTGCTACCCTAATTACAAATACTTTAACGACAAATAAATGCCACATACCGCCCACAGCAAGAGAGAGTGGAAGGCTAAAAATACCCTCCCCTTACGACTGCCAGCAAATCCCAGTGGGCCACCTGCTAGTGGAGAGCCAGAACCGCCCAGAGCAGAGATGGGCACCCACCACACGCCAAGGGATATAAATAAGTCCTGCAGCGTGACCTGGCACTGCTGGCGTGGGCTCCGCAGCGTGGCCCTCTCAGTGGAGACAAGCGCCCGGGCGACTCAGCCCAGCTGGCAGCTCCCCACGCAGTGGGAGGGAGGTAGGCTTGGAAAATACCAGGGGGGGTTACATCCTTCCCTGCCTCCTCCCCAGGGTAGCAGAGAAGAACCACCAGACCGGGGAGAAATGCATCGGCAAGGGCATAGGGGATGATGGCAGAGGGGCCGGGGAGCTGGTGGGGACACTGCTGTAGTGGGGGGGGGACATGGCTGGTGGGACAGGGATGTTGCAGTGGAGTTGGGGTAGGGACATTGGTGCTGTCAGGGCCGCCTGTTCTGCACTGGAGGTGGATGAATACAGCACCAGTGGTGATGGAGGCGCAGGGATGAGGATGATGAGGAGATGCCCCTGAGCCTACAACACCCTGGGCAATGAATCCCCAGCTCCAGGCACCTTCCCACCAGTGGCTTCACAGAGTATGGGTGACCTGTGGAGACTGATGAACCAGGGAGGCATGGGCAGCATGAGGAGACATGGAGATGCTTGGGGGTGCAGACAGAGCAGGAGATGCTGGTTCCAGCCCTGTGTGGCATTCCTGTCCCCAGAGAGATCCTGCAAACTCAACCCCTCCACACCCTCCTCTAACCATTTTTCACCAAAGCGCCCATAAAAAGCAAGGCTTGCTCACTGCTTTGAGAGCCCCTGGACTCTCGAGGATGGCCGATACAGACTGCAATCGCTCCAGTCTCCAGGTAGGCAACACCTCAGGAGCTGTGGGAAGCACAGGGGCTGGGTATGCCAGAGCCGCTTCCTTCAGCTCCCGTTGCTCAGGTAAACACCCGGCACCTCAGGGAACGGATCTGAAGGGGAGCAGCGGGCCACATGCTGCCTCTCATCCAACAAAATGGAAACAAGAGGTCCTGGAGGACACATCACAGTGTAAAGAGCATGAAACTAGAAAACATCTTCTCGCAGCTCCCTGCCTGTCTAGCTCTGGAGAGATCTGCCCACTCAGCCCGAATGATGAGAGATGGAAAAGGAGCAAACCAGAAGAGCTTTGTCTCTGTTACAGCCCATCGGAGATTTGAAACTTGACAACAATGCAGGAGAGATTTTCACCCTATTGTTACAGATTACCAGTGCATGAAAATGTCTGCCGTGCTTCACACCAGGCCCACGGAGCAAACCTGCTCTGAATGCGCCCATCGAGAAAATGCAACAGAGCCCCGGTGAGGAGCGTGCATCCCATTGACACCAGAAAGCCCTTGGCTTCCTGCAGCAGCACCAGGCCCAGAGCCCCTCTGGAAGCTGCAGGCAGGCTCTTGCACAGGATGGCTTTGCTTGGGCTGCACTTCACTCCCCAGATGTGATCCTTCCTCCCCCCTACATCCTCCATGGATCCAGGCTTTCATGTCCTGCTACCTACATTTGCAAGACCTGGGGGTCCACCCAAGTTCACCTCGTCCTCCAGCAGGACAGAAAATTTACCCAGGGGAAGGAAGGAAGAAATTCTTCACTGTGAGGGTGGTGAGGCACTGGCCCAGGTTGCCCGGAGAAGCTGTGGATGCCCTGTCCCTGGAAGTGCTCCAGGCCAGGTTGGATGGGGCTGTGAGCATCCTGGTCTGGTGGAAGGTGTCCCTGCCCAGGGACTGGGTGATCTTTAAGGTTCCTTCCAGCCCAAACTGGTCTATGATTCTATAGGTCAAGGTTGGAGGACCTCACATTGCCCATAGAAGAAGAATTTAGCCAGAAAGGCAAAACCAATGCAGCAACCCTCAGCCAGTGGCTGTCCTCTTTGAGACACAGGAAGCCACAGCTGAGCCGCATTGCAAAGCACTGAGTCATGCAGTCTTTCTTGCTGTCTCATGTCAAATATAATGGACAGTAAAAAAAAAAAAAAATGGGGACTGGATTTTCCCTTCTTTCACACAGCAATGATGCTGAAGTGCATGCTGGTGGCACGGTGGAGATAAGCCTGACTCCTTCTGGGGCAAGGCTTGACCCTGTGAAGCCTGCAAGAGTCTCACCTTTCTGTCCAAAGGTTTTCTCACCTGCACAGGGTTTCTTCACCAGGCACAGAGCTGGTGAGATGCTTTCTGCCGGTATTTGCCCTGGGATCAGCAATTGGAGTATTACAGGTTACAAGCTGTTATTATGGCACGTTTACTCAATCAATCAGTAGCCGAATAGCAGGGGTTAGGAAAGGCTCTGATTCACCGCCCCAGGTGGGCGAATTTGAGGGCAGTGTTTCCTGTCCCTGCTCCCCGCTCCACCCTCTGCATGCGCTGCCAGACCGGTTGCACTGCTGATGAAGCAGCCGCTGAACCTCCACGGCAGCAAACAGCCCCTGGAAATGGGGAAAGGAGATCTGGGGTCTCCTCCACACACTGGGCAGCGATTTATGGCCACGCAGGCAGCGGGGTCCCCCTGTGGTGGGAACACCCATGGGACCAGGCAGGGTGGTTGTGGCGGGGGTGTCACACACGCCAGCCCGAGGTGGTCCCCTTTACTTGTCAATCCATCCCTGCACCCCAAAATGCTAAGCTGGAAACCTCTCCAGAGGATTGGAGACCGGCAAAAGTGCTGTTCACTGTGATGGCACATTTTCATCAGTGGTCTGGAAGTAAATCTAAAATCTTGTTGCTAATATCTGCAGTTGACACAGGAGCCTGGCAGAGCAATAAATAGTGACGAAGAGACGGCAGTCTTCAGACCAGCACAGGCCGATCCAGCCATCCCATTTAATACAACCAGCCCAGAGTTATAACCAGGAACAAGGAGCACAGGCTGCTCCTGCCAGACCGAGGTTGGTGTTTTGAGGAGAAATGTGCGGGAACCATAGCAAGTGAGCACGAGCATCCCTGCAAGCGCTGATGAGAGGGCAGGGAAGGGGAGAGCAGCTATGGGTGGCTCATGGTGTGATAAGAAATGCTGAGCCTCAGTCCCTCCCTGAGGTGACACATGAGGGTGGCAGCATCAGCTCTTGGCTTTCCCAAAGGTGCACCCAGCTCCACACCAAGGAACCCCTCACCACTTCAGGAGGAGATAGTCAAGTCATGGGGAAAGACAAGGCAGATGTTGGCAAGAGCATCGGTCCTGGCAGAACCATCCTGGTCCTGCAACCTGCTGATGAGCTGGGCAGGGGCACAGAGAGTGCCAAGCACTGGGTGTGAGATGTGGTGCCCTCAAACATGCTGTAGATTTCCCTGGCAGCTCCCCGGATCCCGGGCAGGAGGCTCCTGCCCTCCCTGCACTTCTGAGGCTGGAGCACTGGCCAGGCCCTGGCTGCCAAGATGGGTTCAAGCTCCCATGAAGTGGGATGCAGTAAATGCGCCCCAAAGAGCAAGAAAGCAATGGGAGCAGTGAAGGGCATGTTGCTACTGGATTTAGCCCTAGGGAAAAGGTTGCAGATATACTCCCATCTGCAGGGAATGCCCATCTGCCCTGAGAATAAACAGTCTCCTCGTGCTGGCACTGGCCATGGGGAGGCTGTGGAGCAGACAGCTCAGCAAGCTGTGGAGCAGGCAGCCCAGCTAGGAAGTGATACAGCAAAGGAAAAAAGAGAAAAAGAGCCTTTTTTTTTTTTCACCAAGATGACTCATGTCTGCATTGTCACCAGCTGGGGTGGCAGGACCATGCAGCTGGGGATGGGGTGGCAGAGCAGCTCTGCTCCTTCTGCTGCTCCGACCGGCTTGGGCAGGCTGCAGCCTGGTGTAAACGCCCCTGGGAGGTGACCCTGTGTCCTGCTGTGTGTCCCGCCTGCATTGGCACTGGTGCCAGACCAGGGTCTCCCATCCCACGTTCCCTTGCTTGTGCTTCGGTGTCACACCCAGCACTTCTGGCACAACCATGGAGACTGCCAGTGGGGATGGTCAGATCCAGATCCAGGAACTAATTCAGGCTCAAAATAGCCCTTTCTTTTTGCATATATATATATATATATCTCACCATATATTTTAACCTGGCTCTGCTCTGGGAGGTAGTTCCCTGCACAGCCCCCAGTCAAGTGGGCTGGTGTGCTCTGGGAGCACACAACCAGGAGCAGGAGACCCCAGTGCTGTTCCACCGCTGCCCCGGTTGCCCCCACTGCCTGGTGTGCCACCACAAGGCTAGCAATGGGGAGAGACTCCTCCAGCACAGGGAACCCACAAAATCGCAACGCCGCTGCACCAGAGTAGGAATCCCCCTTGCAGTTGGTCGCTCCATCTCCTCCTGCCAGCGCTCTGTGATGGAGGTGAGCCTCGTTCAGCCCAGGAGTATGTCCCCACGTTCACTGGTGCACAGGTTTAAAGAGGGTGACAGACAGCCTCTGCTTTCTCACATTGGCCTTTGGGAGAGCAGGCGTGTGCACAGAGCCATGCAGGAGAGCTAAGCAGAGCAGGGATGGAGCAATTTGCATCTGCTAACGCGCCTGAGCTCCGCATCCCTGCAAGAGCATCCTCCTTCCCACACCCCTGGCCTCCTGCCGAGCTGTGGCAGCTCCCCACCCTGCTACCAGTAAAGCGGAGAGGGCTGGGATCCCTGCCAGACCCCCGTCTCCCGCACTTCAGCTTCCAGCTAAATGCCAGAAACATGATCTCTGGAGCCTGCCAGGTTACGGGGAGGGACGTTTTCTCCCGCAGCTGTGGTGGTGGGGCAGCGGATGCAGTCCACGCCTCACGATGGGGTGCATCACCAGTGGTCCCGCTGCTGTGAGCACCTGGGCTTCTCCCCTCCCCCTGCTTGGGAACTTTCTGGTCACCCAAAACCCAGCGGAGCCTGCTGAGTTTCAGAGCTGCTTGCAAAGAAAACCCTTTGGTGGGCACCAGCAGGTTGAGGATGCAGAGGGAGGAACCTCACACTTCAGAGTCATTGTGGGGAACAGGACACGACTCCAAAAATCCTGAAGAGAGCTGAGATCACACCCAAGCCAGGAGAGTATCCTGCTCCTCGTCTAACCCTTCTCTGGGCAAATTGATGGTGGTCATCCCCCTCCCTGGAAAATCACCAGCTGGACAAGTAACACCCAAGACGTGGGTGATTTGTCTGGGTGCATGTGGCACAGGCACCATGGGGTGCTCAGACCCCATCCCCACATCCCACTGCCCCCCCGTTGCCTCCCAGGCTGAGGGCCCAGGGAATCCAGTGGGAAGCTGGGTGCTGCGTGGACCTGGGGATGGAGCACAGCATCACTAGTGACTCTCACCACAGTGCCCACATGCCCGAAGGTGCCACGGGGACACCACAGGAGCTTCTCTGGCTGGTCTCCTCTTCCTCAGCCAACATGGAAGAAGCAGCAGACCAGTGGCCACTAGCCATACTCTGGCAGGGAGCTCCATCATTTTCACCCAAAGGGCATCTCTTCCTCTTGCCAACCTGCTGTGCCAAGGGTTTTTCTTTGATTTGCCCATTTTTTTCTTGTTCTCACTATTCCTTGTGTGCCTCCTGCAAGCTAGCCCTGATCACTGCCTGTCAAGGGATTGTAAGTCACGGCACAGGTTCCCCAGGGTCCTTCTCTGCCCATTTTCCAGCACCCAGACCTGCACAGACCACCCCACAGGCAAACTCCTCTATGCCTTGTGTGCTCCAGTTTGACAGGGCTTGATCAGCCTCCAGAGACATTTGGGTGATGTCCCCAACCCCACTGCTGCCTGCCACCAACCCAGCCAGCAGCAGGCTCTGCAAAGGCATGAGACCACTGTCACCCACCAGTTCTGCCCTGGGGGACAAAACAAGGGGAGGGATGGGCATGAACGTTCCCTGGGTGTTAACAGCAGTGTGTGTGCTCACCAACATGGGAGTCTTTCATCATAAAACATGCAAAAAGCAGCATAAAGCATGCAAAAACACTGCAAAATGTCCCGTTTTTGAAAATGCGAAAGGTAAGAAACACAAAGTGGAGCCTCTGGTTTCAAGCCTCCTTCCTCCACCCAGGAGCAGGAAAGCAAGGGTTAGTGCAAGCCGCTCTGGTCTGACATTTGCAAGTGCCAAGCTAAGCCACTGCTGGCAAGGCAGGGTGGTACTGAAAGCTGGTCACACCTGGAAGGGTTGTGTTACCCCTCCAGAGGCCAGGGAAGACAAGATCCTGCCTGGTGCCCGTCCCTTGGGTGCCACATTGCAGCTAGGCTCTGTGTCCCTGCTGCTGGTTTCGTGACGTGGCATAATCACCTGGCTTGGGGCTCAGACAGCAGTGGGATCCAGCATCACTGCCAAAAGCTGCGTCTTCCTCTGCTTGGTGAAGGACACAAAGTCCACATGAGCTTCGGTCAGCTCCCCATGGCACGTGGCCCTCAGTCCCCTTCGTTCACGGCCGCCTGGGGTGAGAGCAGCATTGGCAGCACTCTCTGGGTCCCTGGAGCATCTGGTCCCTGGCTCTGCTCGCCGGAGCAGGCATGTCACCTCCGACATGCCTGGCCACCCAGCTCTGCATGGCCACACCACGCGGGTCCAGGCCGTGGGATGCGCGGGGCCCGAGTATTTTTATCCGCTGCATATGTGCGTGAGTCACTCATTTGTCTCTCTTCAATATTAAACCATTCCAGCACAGCGCAAGCCTGGGGGGAGCGGAAAAGGATTTAAAATAAAGCTCCCCTTACAGGCTGGAGGAGGGGAAAGGATGAAAACCATCTCCACTTACCCCAGCCCCCAGGCAGTAGCACCCCCCTCCAAACCCCCCCAACCCTCCCTCCTCTGCAGATCCTCTCCAGCACAAGCCCAGACTTGTAAACCTCCTTTCTCCAGGCATGGCTGGTCCCCAGCACAGCCCTTTCCCAAAGAAGAGGGGAGGCAGATCCTCCTCCCCTCCCCTGACAACCAGCACCAGGGGAAGAAATTTTTCCTTCCATCCAGCACAAGCTGCAGAGATGCAGCCTCTGGGATATCATCTGCCACCGTGGAGATGTTCACCTCCAGCATCTTTGCCACTTTAGGTAGTTGCGTGCTACTGTTCACTGCCTCCTGGCTGGTTAAACCAACCCAAATCCTCATGCAAACTGAGTCATGGGCCAGTAAGAGCTTGTAACCCCCTTGCAGAGGGTCATCTGTGAGGCAGCAACAGGAGAGAAGAGGGTGGTGGGACCCAAGCAAAGAGCTTTGTGACCATCCAAGACAGTAAGGACAGATGCGACTTTGGGATCCTGGCAAGGAGCAGAGGTCTGGGGGCTACTCCACTCCCTGCAGCCCCCACAGCTTCGGTGCTGCTGGCCTACGAGCATCAGTCATCGGGAGCTGCAGGGTTGGGGTCTCACTGCACCCCCCTTGCTTGCCGCAGCCTCTCGCCTGCCCTCGGCCGTGCCACCCGAGGGGCTTTGCCAGGAATGGAGCCAAGTCCTCTGTAGCTGGATCAATTCAGCGATCTGGGCTGCAGCATAACGCGGCAAGCAGATAGATTGGCAGAAGATGAGGGCTGAGACGTGGGAGCCGAGAAACCATCCCTGGCACCGTCACCGCGGCGTAGGGCTGCCTGCCTTACACGGATCAACGCACCCAGCCGGAGATCCAGGGCCGAAGTCTCCAGCTACTGTTCCTTGGTTGTTCCAGCTTCTAATTTTGGGTGGGTTTTGCAACTTTAGCTTCGCTTCTGCACTGGTGGACTGGGGGAGAGCTGTTCCTCTGGTCCTGCTAGGCTCCAGCAGTTCCTACCCCCGAACAGTGTTTCAGAAGTCCTGGGGATGTCTTGGGGAGCAAGGGACTAACTTCCCTCTGCTCACTGGGAAATCAGGCAGGGAGAGCATCTCATGCCCTGCAGCCTCGAGCAGCAAGGGTGCAAGCATGGGATGCAGGTGTCAGCTTTGCCCGCTGCAGCATCCTTCTGAGAAGATGGGATCAGGCTAGAGATGCGCATCTCCTGGTCATGAACCCACGAGAGACCGGCAACCCTCGGAGGTGGGAGCATGGGTTTGGGGCATCTCCAGAGCCCTGCCAGCCAGTGGAGGGACTGAGCCCTTTCAACTTGGTGCTTGTTTGCTGTGTGGCACCGGTAAGCAACCCTGCATCCTGCAGCACCCCCCACAACACTCCTAATCGCCCTAATCCTTTGAAACAAAATATTAATCCCGTGGAGCTCAGTAAAGCAGAGCGGGGTTACTGTGCTGTGCTATGGCTAAACAGTGCTCTAATCCCAGCACAAACTGCTCTAATCCTGGCACAGGGCTCCCTGCCCCCCGCCCGCCGCTGGGTCTGTAACCGATCTGCACCATGGGCCAGGGATGCAGCCTGGACTGCTGAGGGATCCAGGCCACCCTCAGCTGTCACCCCAGGGATGCTGTGGCCATCGGGATGATGGATGCATGGTGATGAATGCAGCTGGGGACATCCGAGGTGACGCTACCGAGCCCATGGCTAACGCAGCCGGGCACCAGAGCTCTCTCCCCTCCATGCCGGACAGCTCTTGGCGAGGGCCGCGCTGGGCTCCTGCCCATCCCATCGATTGGCTTCAGCAATATTTAAAGCTCCCGTTTAATTTCCAAATGGAGAGGAGTGGTTTCCACTTGTCTGGCTGCCTGTGAGCATTTCCAGGTCTGCTGGGCTCCAGCACACATGCCTCCACCAGCACCCATGGGGAGGCGGGCAGGGAGGGGAGACAGAGTGCCTGGTGGGGGTGACAGGGTTGTCAAAGTGCCCAAACCAAAATTCCTGCTTTCGTGGTGCAGCCCGCTGTGCCTTGCCGGGATGAGGCAGCTCGGAGCAGCGCAGGGCGTGAGCAATGCCGGGAGCTGCAGAGCCCGAGTTGGCCAAAGCCACGCATGCCTGGCAGCCTGCCCACAGGGCCATTTCAGTGCGCAGGCAGACGAGGAGGGCTCCGCGAGCGGTAATTGCCTCCCTCTCCCCACAAGGCGAGAGGAAGATGATTCCCCTAGGGCTTCGCACCCTCCCCTGCTGCTGCTCTGTTCGTTTCTGTTGCACCAGGGAGGACCCCAGTCCTCCAGGTGCCTCAGCCCTGCCAGCTCCATAGCAGCACCCAGGTCTCTCATCACTTGGCGTCAGGTCCCAGAGCAGCCCACAGAGACACCGGTCGCATGAGCTCTCCCGGATCAAGGCAGCACCAGGGCTTGCAAATCCCCAGCTCAGCATCCTCCCCAGTGAGCCGGGTCCACTGGCATTTCAGGGGTGCGAGTCCCAGCTCCCATCCTTACCAGTTTGCAGGGGAAGGTACTTTATCCAAACTGGGCAGAGGCAAGAACAGCTCCCCCGGGAGCAATCTTCATACCTCGGTCCGTAACGTGCTCCGGCCGGTGTGATTCAGTGCCTGTTTGTATAAATCTGCTCCCCTAATAGCCTTTGAAGCCCGCGCATGCAGTTAAAATACCGGCTGAAATATTTATTGAGTCAATTTTCAACTAACATAAACTCTGTGCTTACTAAGTAAAAAAAAAAAAAAAAAAAATCACTCTCGTTTTCCGTGAATCCCAGAAATGCAAATACAGCAGTCAGTGCCAGGTGGGCTGGGCTGCCGTCCCACCCCGGGCTGCCGCTGGAGCCAGCCCCAAGCCCACCTCATCCCTTGGGCTGCGGGGTACGAAGCGGGGATGCTCTGCGCGTTTGCACATCTTCTGGCACCCGCCAGTGCCCGTGGCCTCGACGGGCTGTGCGTGCTCTCCGCCATCCCTGCTTTCTGCCTGGGTACATCTGCTCCTGGCACAAGGGAGCTTTGTTTGCCCCCCGGTGCTGGTTTAGCAGACGCTTTGGCCCTTTCCTTCGCAAACATCCATGCCGTGTGTCTGCAGCCTGCTCTGCCCCTGGTCCCTGGGAGATGGGCTCCCTGGCTTTGCTGGGACTCTGCAGTGATGAGCCTTTGTCTTCCTCGCTGGGGAGCGGGGAGTGGGGGGAAAGATTTGCAATGAAAATGGAGTGGCTGCTATTTGAATATCCCCAGCAAAAGAGCCATTAGCGCTAATAACAGCTTTCAGCACGGCGCAGAGGGCACTTCCCATCCGCAGCCTCGGAGCACTCTGTGGAGAGCCGTTTCCCCATCACAGGAGATGCTGGGAGCATGGAGCATGGAAGGACCTTACTCCAGAGCACTGGCCAGCGCAGGGATGCCAAGGCTGCCCCTTCCACTGAAACGGGAGGGCCCAGGGGCTGGGACCTCATCCCACCAAGGGATGCAGTGGGTAGGAGAGGGACAGGCAGGGGGTAGGAGAGGGACAGGCAGGGGGTAGGAGAGGGACAGGCAGGGAGCCGAAGTGGTGTCAGCTTCCCTCACCACAGTGCAAGCCAGGGCAGGGGCTTGTGGGGAGATTTTTCCAGCAAAAAAAAAAAAGCACGTCTGAAGCTGAGATCTTCCTGTAACGGAACTGAGCTGAGAGCATGGCGCTGAGTGGGGCCGGGGAGACAAGCTCCGACAGGCTCCAGCGATAAGCAGGAATTAGAAATGCATTAGAAGCCGCTTCAAAGCGCTTCAGATGGGAGCAGCACATCTGATGCCGCAAATGCTCTCTGCTGAAAGGCAGGCAAAGCAGGCGGTCACACGGGCACAGCCAGCTCTGCGTCCCCAGGGTGACACAGGCTCGCTGGCCACCACGCTGCTGGCTGGCTGGTACCAGGACCTGCGCGTCCACCCTGGTCCCTGGGCGCCCCGGCACAAGTGCCACATCCTGGGAAAGAGCACGCTGAGGGTGCCAGGGGATTGGACCCACCTCTGCACCCAGCTCTTCGCAGGTCCCAGCCCCCGGCGTGTTTGTTTGGGCACAGGTCTGGTGTGGGTGCTCCTGGTAAGTCACCCCTGGTTTCTGGGAGGGATCAGATCTGAGGGTTGCACACAGGGTTGGTGACCTAGCTAGGAGCAGGTCAGTTCTCCTGGGGATGTCAGGGCAGTGGGACCCCCACAGGGAGGTGACAGATGATGCTGCCATCCTGCCCTGGTGTTGGCCTCTCGCCATGCACAGCCGGGCTTGCTAACGGGGTTGGGTTTCCGACAAGCAGAGTGCGCAGAGCCCAGCTTTGCTGGGCTGGGCTCTCCAGCCCCACTCATCCAGCCAGATGTCGAGTGGACGTTAGGCAATGCTCCTTGTTGCGTTGGCCCTGGGAGAGGATGGGTCCAGGTGGGACGTGCCCTCTCTCCAGAGCAGACATCTCAGCTCTGTTTAGGAATCACTCCCGCCTCGCTCCTCAGAGCAGGACATTTACCCTGGGTCTATTTTATAAATCTTGTCTGGGAGGCAAATCCACCAGCTTTGATTCCCATGGGGCAATGCAGAGGCCCAGGCACCATGGTGGGACCCCAGCCAAGGACATTTCCACCCGAAAATCTTGTAGGGGAGCGATGCCAGCCGGCAGGCCCCATCCTGCACAGGGCTGAGCCCTCCTGTATGTAAAGGAACTGGGGATGCTCAGCCCTGCAACACACCAAGCCCCGGCCCCACGGGCGAAGGGAGGGTGCTGTGTCAGCGTGCAGAGGTTGACGCTGGGGTCCTGCTCCTCCTGCCAGCCCCAGGGCCGTTTGCCTGCTGTTTATTTTTATCCTGCACTTGATAGATTGGCGCACGGCTTCGATGTTGCCAGATTATTTTCCACTGGTTCCATCACATAGCAATTTAAGGTTAGTCCTGACTGCCAGAATGAGTCAAAAGCTTTTAAAAAGCCTATAAAATGGGCATCTATCTTGCCCTGGTTTTATTCTGCTTCTTTGTTTATTGCTGAGGTCACCGGCTCGTGTCTCAGGGAGGAATCCAGGTCTCCGGCGGCGGTGACGTGGGGCAAGGGAGGTGCTCCCTGCCTGGCTCTTGGTGGACCTGGGACACCTCTGCCTTTGCGTACGAGTCCACGTGATGGCAGCTTCACCTCTCGATGCACACAGCGCAGGGAACGGGCCATGATGGATGCATGGACTGGAATGGGCCTGTGTTTTCGGAGAGAAAAGACGCTGAAAGGCTGTGAGCATCAGGAAGCCGCACGAGACCGGCCTAAAACCACCTCTCCTGAGAGGAGCAGACTTCAGTGGGCAGCAGCGAGACCTGGGCAGTGGCTGACAAGGATGCAAGGGAGCAGGGGGCTTATCCCCATCCGGGCAGGGGCTAACACGGGGGCACCAGCTAGAGGATGCTGGAGATGTCCTGCTGTTGGGTGTTGGGAGGCACTGGGTGTTTTTTCTCCAAAACCACCCTTATCTCTTCTGTCGGGTCATACGGTGATGGGGGTTCCCTGTCAAGCAGCAGCTGCATGCCCCTCTAGACTGCTGTTGGGAGCTCTCCGGAGGGCACACAGAGGCACAGGAACACTTCACAGACATTCAGGCAGTAGCTTAGGATCAGCATGACCAAAACTCATCCCTTAATCCTCCTCCCAACCCTCCCTCCTCCCGCTCCGGCAGTTGCCATGGAGAGCGGCACAGAGCACTTCTCACCCCCTGCCCTGGCTGAGACCCTCCTCCCAGCCCTCTCTCTCTCAATTTTCCCGTTCCAGGTGTAAATCATGGTGGTTCACCCAGAGCAGCATCTCTGCAGAAGCCCTCAGACTTTTCCAGTCTGGCTTTCATCATCCACCTCCTTTCCTCCTGGCTGGGACAGTCCTCATCTGTCTGCACTCCCCATCCCAAACCTACAGCCATCCCCGTCCAGCCAGCACCCTCAGGAAGCCCTCCATGTGCAGACATCCACCTCGTTGCCCCCAAATCCCACTCTGGCCAGGTTGGCGCAGTCCTTGCTGCATCCCTCCTTCCCGGGATGGGGACCGTGACCCCTCAGAGAGGTGTCACCACCCTGGCACAGATGTGGCCTGAGTGCCAGCATTGTGGGGAGGAACTGGCAGCTCCAAGGCCGCAGTGGTGCAGAAAAGCCAGGCTATATATATATATAAGTGCATAGTTCTACGGGTGAGCGCACACACCCATCTGGGCAGCCAAGAGGGCACAGAAGCTCAGAGGCCACCGCTCGCCGAGCTGTGTCCCAGCTCCTTCTGCTCCCTCCCGGCCTTGGGCTGTGCGTGAGCCAAGCCAGGCTGGGGTTTTTTTTTGGAGAGTTATTTTTAAGACAGCTGATTTTGGGATGTGGCCGGCAGCAAGAATCCGTGAGGCCGGTGCAATTTAGGGACAGCAGGCTGCAGTTTGGAGAGGGGAAGGAGTAGGCGGGTGGGTGGGATCCTTTTGTCTGGTGTCTCTGATGTTTCCAGGGGATCTCAGCTCACTTCCCAGTCAGGGGAGCACTCCCAGGCTACGTCAGGAGGAGAGGACGCTTGCCTGCCCGTGCATCGCCTCTCCGCTCACCTCCAGTGACCCCCGAGCTGCAGAGCCTGCGCTGCGCGTGGTGGTCCCTGGGGAGGATGCAGCAAAGTGGTGCCAGCAGCACACGAAGCACTGAGGAGGAGGAGGAGGAGGAGGAAGAGAAGGAGGAGGAGGTGCTTTCTGAGGTCTGGGCTCATGACAAACGTGGCTGGTACCCTCATGGACTGGGGTGCTGCGGGTGTCCAAGGGTGTGATGTGAGGGTTCAGGGGTGTGCTGCGAGGAAGCTGCTGTAGCTGCCTCCAGGCCTCACAGCTTGCAGACCTGGGGACCTGTGCTGCGTGTGGAGTGCAGACTCCTAAAATCCAGCCCAGTCCCAAGATTTTTTGTCCATCTGTGGCCCCCAGTTTGGTCCCTCCAAAGGACCAAGGAGAAGGCACAGCTGCCCTCATGCCATGCAACATGGAGATGCCCCAGCTACATGTGCATGAGCTGGTTCTTCCCTGCTACACTGCACAGATCCCAGCCTGCCTCCTGCACCCACATCCCAGCCTGCGTTAGCTGTCCAGGATGTACTGGGATAGGAAGGCTGGTGCCAGAGTGAACCGGACATCCTCCCAGCTGGGTGGAAGACTGCTGGGTGCTGCCTGCTGTCCACCTCAGGAGAGGCATTTTGTGGCTGGGATGATGTTGCAGATAACTCTGGTAACCAACAAACAGCTTTCGATGAAAGCTTTGCAGGAGGAGGCGTTATAACCCGCTGTTGCCCAGCTGCGTCCCCAGGGAGGAATCCATCCGGGAGCCCTGGCGCAGCTGTGGTGGCCGGTGCCAGCTGCCTGCCGCACCCTGTGTCAGCACACCTCACCCCCTAGCCTTGAGCACTGCTTACCGCAGCCTCCAAAACATCCGGAGGTCATGTGCCGAATGCCTGCACACCCCTCTCCATCCTCCCTTGAGCGCACGAGCATCCCCAAGGGAAAGTAAGTGAGGAATCAGCAGCTGCTAGCTGCTCGCAAAAGCAAACCTGCTTGAGATTGCCTGCGAAAAGCGATGCTTTGGAGCAGGCACACCTTGCCTGAGCAGGGGCTGGTGGGCTGGCCAACGTCCCAGGGCTCAGGGGTGAACCCAGGAGGACAATAGCTGCTTTCTAAACCAGCCCAACATCAGAAACCAGGCCTGGAGCTCGGACGGTTTCCTTGTGTGATGGAAAGAGTGATGGACACATCTGCCTATGCCTCAGGCCAAACCGCTGCCCTGGGAAGGTGCTTGATGCCAGGATTGGAGAAGGGGAGGTCTGCGCAGGCTCCAGCAGCACTGGGCTGTGCAGGAGAGGTCTCTCCCTCTCAGGATGTGGATTTTATTCCCAGCCACCCTGTCGCCCCTGCTCCTCTCTGTGGTTAGCTGGCAGGACCCGACTACTCATGTCACCGCAGATGGGCAGCACGGGCACTGGGATGCTGGAGTGTCCAATTTGGGCCAACACCTCTGATTTTGCTCAAAGATGGATGAGCAGCGGCCATCTGTCTGAACAAAGCCCGCACAGCTGCCTCTCTGTTGGCACACTGGGAAGAACAGGGTCCATTCCAGGATCTTTTGCTTTTACCCCAGCAAAGGGCTGAGTGTTTCCTTGTCATCCTGAGCCACAGGACCCCAGGGAGTGGCCAGGTGCGTCAAGGATGGCTGCAGTCCATGGCTGTGGTCCAGCAAGAACTTATGGAGGACACAGAGGCTTGAACACCTTGAAGCAAGGTCTGGGAGGCTCCAGGGGAAGGAGGCGGGGCTCCTTCCATGTCACCCATGTCCTCAGAAGGGTTTGGCCCACCCTGCCAAGACCCCAGCCTTAAAAGTGGGGATGGGGCTCCTAAACCTGGCTCCATGCCACAGCAAGTGTCAGGGCTGCGTCTCTGCTGCTGGACGGTCCCTGGTTCCCCACTAGGTGCCCACCACCCACAGCGTTCCCCCTGTCCCCGCCGCTCAGGCAGCCCCAGCCTGGCCATGGGCTCCTCCGGAGGGGAGGAAGATCTGGACTGGCAGAAAGCGCCACAAGCTGGTAATGACAACGTGTCCACCCATTTGTCTGTAATTAAAAGTTGTGTGTAGAGATTTCCTGTGACATGTCCCGTGAGTCCAGCTGCAGACACGGCGCCGCTGAAACCAGGAGATGCTAATGAGTGCTTCTGCATATTAAATACCTTGTTTACACCAAGACAACAGCCGGTGTAGCTGGGGGAGGGAGAGGAGGTGGCTGTAATCTTCACTCAGGCTTTCTGCCCCGGCAGCTTGTTGCCTGCCAGCCCCTCTGGAAGATGCTGAACCTGAGTTTGGCCAGGGTCTAGCCATAGGGATGGTCCAGGGCTCTCAGCGGCGATGCTACCACCCCCTTTCAAGCCCTGTGTGTTGGCTTCATCATCCCATCTCTGCTGTGGGCCAGTGAGGGCAGGATGCTCTGCAGAACTCAAATCTGAGTTCTGCAGAGTGCTGAGGCAAAGGGGGTCTGAGGGGCAAGGGGCTCAGCTGCCCACCCTGCCCTAAGCCTGCTGGCAACCACTCTGCAAAAGAGCTGGTCTTGACTGCTCCCTGGGCACGGGGTCCTGGAGGAAAGCAGTAAATTCCTGGGAATCTCTACCCAGGAGAAGGATGCAGGATCAGGGTCTCGCAGGACTCACCGTGGCCAAGACCTGGCCACAACTCTGTTCTCCACTGCCCTTCACTGCCCCATGTTCCAGTGCTGGAGACCACCGCACCCTGGGCACAAGACAGGCAGGATCTCACCATGCTGAGAGGAAGAGCGCTGGCACTGGGATCCAGCTGCGGTGGGGATTTGCTAGCACAACCAGCCCTTCCCCACCAGCGTGGAGGTCTGGGAGCTGAGGGGCTGCAGGGTCTGTCCTGGCCGATGGTGGCCTTGGGCCACCTTCACAGCCCCAGGAGAGCCCCTCATGTCCCTGCACAACAGCTGGCAGGGCAGGTACAAGGGAAACGGCGCCAGCCCTGGTGACCTGCCAGCTTGCCAGGCTGGGGGAAACCTCTTGGCAGGCCAGGACACAGACAGCTCCCTCCATCAGATGGACAAGCCTGGAGGGAAGCAGCTCCAAGGACACCAAACAGCATCAGGATGACAGTCCTGTCCCCAGTCTACCCCAAGGTCCCTGCCCAGGCTGTGGCTCACCCTTCCCCAGGCGGCTGCCGCATCCCTTGCCAGCAGCCACAGTCTCCATCCTGCACCCTGCAAGCTCCTGGACCCCATTCCACCTCAGCTACCAGGACATCTTGGGCCAGAGGAGCCCTGCCTGTTCCCCCATCTTTGCAGCACCCTCAGGGGGCTGCTGAGTCCCTGCTGCCCTGAAACCGCAGCTTCAGCTCCGCTGCTCATTTCTGCTGCCTTCAGGAGAGCATCTCGCTGCCCTGCCACCGGGGTGACACGCACACGGGCCTCACATGTGCCTCTCACCATCCTCGCCCAGCATTATTCTAGATCCTCCTGCTGAACACGTCCCGTGAGGCCAGGCTTGGCTGAATGATTGATGTGATTGCTGACAGGTTGCCTGAGCTGGGCACTGTGGAAGTGTTTCTTCCTCCAGCTTCCTCCAGGGACAGGCGAGCATCAGCACCAGGAGCAGGCTGTGAAGGGCTCCGCTTGGCAAAGGCAGACCTGGTGTCGAGGGAAAGCTGAGCCCGGGATCCTAGGGGACACGCACCCCACATCCCAGAGGCAGCAGTTGGACCGCAGCATCGTTGGCCTTATCTTTTCCCCTTGTTCCCTGTAGCGCCTGGAGCAACTTCCTGGAGTGTGGTCCCCTGCCGCGCATTTGTGAGCAAGCCAAGCGAGGGTAAAGCCCACAAACGGGGCCGCAGATGCCTCCAGTGGAGGAAAGACCGCAGGCAGATGCACGAGTAGCGGGAACGCAGGCTGCATTAGCTCATGTTGGCTGCAGACGAGTCAGGGCGAGCAGGCAGATGAGAGGTTGCAGGACCCCAGTACGTGCAGGGTGACAGCAGCAGGTCACTCAGCACCTCCCGAGCCCCTGACCTGTGCTACCTGCCCTCCAGACACTGCAGGATCCTGCCCAGAGCCCCCGTTTCCTTTTACCCTGCTGGCTGCGGCTGGACCCTGGCTGACAGTGACCCTTGGGAACAAGTGATGCAGCCTGGGGTGAGCTTGGAGGGGCTGGGTCGGAAAGGCTTGCTGGGCTGGGGAACGTTCCTCATGTGAGAAGGTGCCCACTGCACCAGCCAGAGTCTGCTCAGCCCCGCTCTGCTCTCCAGGGCACTGCCTGTTCCCCTTGAAAAAGCCCTTTTATCTGCCTCCAGGGCACCATCACTTCTTCCCCAGCCAGCCTTACACCTTATGTGAGAGGAGCACATTTGCAACCTTGCCTGATCCTCTTCGAGGTCTTCTCCATCTTGGCAGGGCTGCTTGGGCAGACCTGTGCCAGGACTGGACCAGTCTGCCTGGCAGGAGAGGTGCCGGGGGCTGCTGTGGGACCACAGTGGGGCGCAGGGTTCACTCCATTGCTGGTGGTCCTCAGATGCTGTGGTGCAAGAGGAAGATGTAGCAAAGCTTTTTGGGGGAGCAGAGGCTTTCTGGGGTTCAAGAGAGCCTTGGGGAAGTGGGATGAGCCCCTGGGACATGTCCCCTTCCCCTGGTACCCTGCGTGCACGATGTGGGGCACAGTCACCCACTGTGCTTGGTATGTCGGTGCTCCTGCCTGGGCGTGCGTTGCTCCCTGGGCGATGGGTGTCCCCCACTGTGGGTCTGCCTGCCCACGTGGATCCCCGAAGGCTGCAGCCCACACGCCTCAGTCAGCAGCCAAGCTGCCACCAAGTGCCAGGTGCTGGTCGCTGCCCGTGCTCCCTGAAGTGCCTGGGTGATGTATTTCCCTGCCACCTGCCCCCACAGTGGGCTGGGGGCTGGCTGGAGCGAAGAGGAACAGCCCAGGGCAGCGGTGTGTGCATATCTGGCCTTGCCCCCCACTAGTGGGTTCCCCATCCCACCTGCACCCTTGAGCCTTGCCCACCCCTCCCACCGCTCCCCCCAACCCTTGCTTTATACGGAGTTGCCAATCGCAAGCGTTTTAAATGTTAATGACGACGTTTCAGATTTGTAGTGGAAACTAATTAAAATTGTTATTGTTAGCGGGTTTGAATTGCCCAGGTGTGAATCATTATCCTCATTAAAATAATCAGGGAGACGGGGATGTGACAGGAGAGCAGATGGATGAGAAGCAGCCTGAGCCAGCAACCCGGATGGCTGGCGAGCCCCAATGCCCATGGGGAGCAGGGGCACCCGCGCCCAGGGAGGCACAGACCCCCAGGTCCAGCCCAGCATCTCGGTCCTGTCCCACGGAAGATGCCACACTTGCGGCCTCACATGCCAGGAGCTGCAGGATGCTAGAAGTGGGGCGTGGGATTTGTCAGAGCTGGAGCAACGGTGGGGAAAGGCTGCAGGACAGGATGGGGTCATCACTACACCAGGCTCCCGCATCCCTCCTGCTTCCACTGTGCTTCCTCACTGTCCTGCTCCATGTCCACCCAGCGTGAGGAGGGTGGTGGTCCCCTGGCTGCCTGGACTCAACGGGCATGGCCGTGGGGTCTGGTCCCTGCCCAGTGCATTGGGAAAGGGATGGTGTGTCCCAGCACAGCCTGCCCCAGCTCTGGGAGAGGAGCGGATGCTGGAGGGTGTGGGGGCCTGTCTATACTCCTGCCTGCAGCTGCCAGAAGTGGGAAACATGATGTAGCTCATCAGCCAGTCCCGCTGGAGCCAGTCTGGCTGCAAAGCGCCCGGGGCTGGTCCTGCCCCGGGTGGACCTGCGCTGCTGCAGCTGGTCCGGCCCCTGCAGCCTGTCTGCAGGGAACAAGAGTCCCTTTCTGGCAGATGAATGGGCTCAGTGTGTGCGAGTCCCCTTGCCAGACCCCGCAGCCCCAGACCGGCCGCTGCTGAGCGGCAGGGCTGGGGTCAGGGGTACCCCGCGGGCACAGCGCGGCGGGGCAGCTATTCAGGGAAAGAGCACGGCCCTCCCAGCGCTCAAGGGTCGCCTTTGTGCCGTGCATCCCAGAGCAGGGGCTCCCCTGGGGACGGCGGTGACACCAAAGGGAGGAATGATGGCACACGGCCAGCGCTGGGGCTCTTCACCCCCTGCAGCTGGTTGTGTCCCACCCCTTGTCCCCTCTGGGGTCAACTGTGTGGAGTGGTCCTGGAGAAGATCTTGCTCTTCCCCTACCATTGGCCACCACAACTCCAGCCCAGAAAGGTGGCACTGGGAGCCATGGGGCAACTGGTATTTTTTTTTCCAGGGCAGGTTGGCGCATGTCTCTCAGGCACTGGTCATGGATGACTGCGGGCATGTGCTGGCTGGGTGGCACTCAAGGCTAGCTTATCTGATGATGTTTGCATCTATTGACAAATCTATTATTGATGATACACTTTCCTGGACTTGGCAGAGCTCTGTCCATGCTCCAATCATATCCATCAAATAAATCTCAGCCGGGCTTTGCCATCGCTGCGGAATTAATTATCCCCAGATTGTTTTTTCGTAAATATTTGACAAGCACTAACAATGCAAGGCGTGAAGCCCCCTGGTAGTTGTGTGGCTCCAAATTACCCTGAAAAGGTAGCTGTCACCTCCAGCGCTGCGGGGCTAGGGCTGCTTAGGGGGAGATGTAATGGCTGGGGCAGGACCTCCATTGAGGACCGGCTGCTCCCCACTGGGTTTTGGGGATTTCACATAATTAGTTGCAACTGAAACCCACCTAATTCATGCATCAAAGGCAACCTGAAGCGACAAAGACAGCAAACTGGTCTTGGGGGTGAGTTTCAGGCTCCCAGCCAGCACAGCACCTGGATGGAGGGCTCACTGCAGCATTTGGGGAAGGGCACTGGGGAGCAGGAGGAGGTCCAGGGCTGCATGGCTCAGGGCTGTGCACGCCATGCCCACCAGTTCCAGCTGTGCTTTGGCAGAGGTGCTGAGGCGCCGGGAAGGAGTAGGCAACCAAAAAGTGGTCACACAGAGTGCCAGCGGCCAGAAGGCTGGCAGAACCAAAACAAAACCAAAGCAATGACTGGAGGCATTACAAGTCCAGCTAAAACTGAATCTATCAGAAAAGCTGGAAGCTTCCCAGAAAAGCTGCCTGCAGTCAGGAGGGAAATCTTTGCTGGAGCAGAACCCACTGTGAGGCAGCTCAAGCAGCCAGTCTGCAGATCTCCCTGCTTGCCCAGACCCAGGACACAGCTGGCAGCCAGGACGCTGCTGGCTCAGCGGTGTAGGACAGCAGCTACCGAAAGAGTCATCGGAAACTTCTGAATAGCTCACAGGAATGAGCAAGCACAAGGACTTCAGGAGCCAAAGTGAAAAATGGTCTCATTGCATTGCACTCTGATCCAGGAGCAGCTGTCAACCTCAGGGCACAGGCTGGACCACTCTTCTGGAAGGACTGGGCTGTCCCGACACAACAGCATCCTTCCTCCTCTCTCTCACACACCTCACAGCCCAATTGCAGGCAGCTGGTGGATGCCGTGGACCTATCCCCACCAGAGCCTGTTCACAGAAGTCCTGATGTCAGCTTTTGGACAGGCATGAGCCGAGAAGGACACAGCTCAGAGCAAACATCGGCAGGATAACGCCACCTTTGCTGGCAGGAGAAGGATCTCCAGGCAGACCCACACGCACCACAAGGACTCCCAGGATAAACTGGCAGTAGACCAAAGCACAGATGCTGAGCTAGGCTGGGACTGGCAAATTAAAATGAGGGAAAGGAGGCCAAAAGCGCCTGAGAGATGCTGAGTCTGGCTCTGAGGCTGGAATCTTCCTTGCGGATGTGTGCTGGGAGAGGACAAAGACATGTGCTGGGGATGGGAGCATGAAGAAGCCGGCACACAGGGAACTGGGCCGGCATAGGGAAGGGTGACTCTAAGCTGGTCCTAGGAGTTATCAAACGATTAAAGATGTGATAAATTTAGTCTATGGAACAGGAAATTGGCAATAATGCAGCAATGAAAGGAAGCAGTTGAGTTAACTGCTGGGCACTCTACAAAATTGGCTATAAAAAAGAAGGACTGCCATAAATATAAGGGCAGCCAGGAGAGGACATTGCTGGTAATGAAACCCCTGCTCCCCATGTGGGGAATGGGGAGACACAGAGCTGAAGATATGAAGACATCAACCACGGCTGTGCTCATTCAAGATGCACAGCAGAACAGCGATAACGGAAGGCCAGAAGCAAAGTGTGTGCTGGGTTCGCTCATCCCTGCTCTGAACTGATGGTGTTAGACCAAGAGGCTGCAAAAATTAAAAAAAAAAAACAGCAAAAAACAACGCCACCATGCTCAGGATGCTGACCAGAGTGTTGGCCTGAGCTCCCGTGGCAAGAGTCCCTGAGGAAAGGTACCCATGCACAAGCTGGGAAAGTGTCACTCTGGTGTTTGGCCGGGCATCGGGATAACGGGTGAGCTAATTGCCTTGGATTGCACTGCATCAAACGAGCACATAATAAATGCCGGGATCGGGGTCAGGTGAGTGCAGCCCCGCACAAATTGCCTTTGAAGCCAGAGCCCCAGCAAACAGCAGTCTGTAGGGAAGCTCTCGGCAGCAAATGCCGCGCTTTGCCATCACCGGAGCCATTCTCCTCCTGCACAAGCAACAGCAACAGCAGTTTCACGACAAAACCAAGCTAATGAATTGTTAAGAGTGACTGGAGCTATTTTCAGCCGATCCAGGACAAAACATTCAGCAAAATTCCAGCTACAGGAGGGGAAAAAAAAAAAAAAGCCAGCTGCTTTGTGTTCAAGAGGCAGGAAACAGACTCTCACGGGATGCAAGCACGGGAAGGGCCGCTTGGGCTAGTGCCCACGACCCCTGCTTTCCCTCTGCCTTTGTACGGAGATGGCTGGGGGGGATTTGCTCCGCTCTGCTGCCAAGCACTGAGCCCGACGGGGTTTGACTTGCCTGGGCCACCAACAGACAGCAGCTCTAGGCTGGTGGCCATCCCTGGCAGGGCACAGATAAGCATCCTCTGCAGCTGATGGCTGGGAGATTGAGCCTGGATGAGCACCCAGGAGGAACTTCACACCAGAGGACATGGCGTTGGGCACCACGGATGTCCTGGTTTGACCACCTTCATGTCCAAGAGAGCATCTAAACTTCCATGCCAGGCTTCATTTCAAGAGAACTGAGGTTGGCTTCAGGCACGGAGACCTCAGGGAGAGGCAGAACAGAGGAAATATTGTTTTATAAAGCCCCCTCTGCCCATCTGCTGTACCTCCATCTTAACAAATGTCACTTCCCCTGCACCAAGGCAACCCCTCCTCAGCTCCCTGCTGCCTCCCTGTCCCTCCGAGCAGCCCTCAGCCCCGCCGTGCCACAGGTTCCCCCAGGCTGACGGATCCTGCCCGAAACCCTTCCCTACACCCGATCTACCCCCATGGTCTTGGTCCTCAGCAGACACCGTGGGCTGCTGCAGGCTGGATGGTTGTAGAGGGGCTGACGTGACCCTGGCAGTGCCCAGACCTCCCCCGGCATCTCCTCAGCCCCTTCAACCACGCCTTGCCCTGTGCGCCTGCATGAAATACCAGGGAGAGCATGGTGGGTGGTGCCTTTGCAGAAAATTGGTCCGAGACTAAAAATACCCTCACCTTTCAGTGCAGACTCAGGCGGCAAAGGAACACACTCATCGTGTGGCAGCAGCCGGAGCTGGGAAGGGAATTTGCATCAGGCACTCACCGTGGCGCAGTCCGCAGGGTGGGCACGTGCGAGCCGCTCTGCGGAGGCTCCCTGGGTGCAGGGGGGCGGCTGCGGCTAACGGAGCGACAGCAGAAAGTCTGCGGCGAAGAAGAGGGGATGGATGAGTCACCTCGTCTGCGGAGAGCTGGAGCTCACACTCACCCCATCTCCCACCATTAATTAATGCCAATGCTAAGTGCAGACACATCCACCTTACTCACTAACGGGGCACAGACAGGCTGAAATGCAGAGCCTTCACTTTAAAAACGAAGCAAACTCCCACGTGGAAACCTCCAGGTTCACTTGAAGCTGCTAATTTATTCCCTTTCCTGCCGCTCAGCCTGCAGACGCGCCCCAGCAGCCGGCTCCGGAGCTGCCCATGCAGATGCTTAACTCTACAGTGTGCCATGAAAAGAGCAGCCCTGATGCCAGGAGAGCGTGGCAAGAAGGGGCCAGGGAGAGCATGGAAAGAGTTGAAGGCCTGCGAAAGGATGCAGGGCATAACGCAGCTCTAAGACGCAGGGATGGAGAGGTGCCTGGAGAAGGTCCCTGGAAGAATGGCCCCTGGCCGTGGGCGCGTGGGGCAACACTGCCTTGCTATGGTCCCATCATTAACGCGGCTGTGGCACCCACGGGAGTTTTTGTGGAGCGCAGCATTCTGCTCTCGCAGCAGCCAGCCACGTTTCGTTAACCCGCAGTGCTTAATGCAGCCGGTCGCCGTGTCCCTCTCAGTCCGTGGGCGATGGAAGTCACCATCTTCTCACAAGGCGCTGTGTGATGTGTGTGATAGCGTGTGCGCTGCTGACCTACTGGAACGGCCATCCCACTGTGCCAGGGTCAGCCTGAGACGGGGAAGCACAAACCATTTGATCCCGCTGTTCCCCATGGTCTGGGCATCAGCATCGGCTGGTGGCGTGCGGTCATTTTGGGGGAGCATCCACTACAGTTTAATTTAAATAATGAGACCGAATCCCCATTTTGAACTCGAATAGGCTCTGTTAAGCCCCCGGACTGGCATCCTGGGCTGAGCGGAGGTGCTGGCCACTGCCCGCTGAGTACCACCCTGAGTACCTGGGTTTGCAAGCGATGTCTGTGGACCTGCTCCCAGATGGGGCTTTTCCTGCCACCTCCAGGCCAAGCTCTGCCTTGAGCAGAAGCGAAGTAAAAACTGCACCGCAGCATGAACGCTGCTGGCCCAAGTAGAGCCACACTCATGCCGTGGGACAACGAAGCCCAGCAATCCCCTACACCACCACTGCCAGCTCCTCCTGCTGCCTGCTCATCCAACCACGGAGGGCTCGAGAGAGATCTGGGTATCAGCATCACTGCCACTCTGCTGCTCTGGGGCAAGGACAAAGTGCCCCAGCACCCCCTCTATCCCTGGGGTCTGGCAAAGCCCCTGCAGTACTGGGGGGCTTTGGGACACCAGGGAGCAACAGGCGATGTGTCTGCCTTGCTGGCAGCCCCCACGCACCCCTCTATCAGCCAGGCCCAGCTGCCTGGGCACCTAATGGGTAATCCATCTGCTGAACATGCTACAGGCCATTAGCTTTAACTAGAGGGAGTTGCGGGGAGAATCATTAAAGGGAAAGTTCACAATGCAATTAATAAAGCACCTCATTAGGTCTCCTTCCTATACGAGCATGCAGCTCCTGCTACCGGCTCTTGCAGGTCTGGTACTCTTGCTCCCCTTAAGGAAACCTTCAATTTCTTCTCAGGAGACAGCTGATGGCTGGAGATGACACTGACAGGGTGCTGCTCTGTGTCTGTGACTTGTGGCTGGACCAACACTGGTGGACCCACCACCGTCCCTACTGCCCTGGGCTCCTGCCTGACAGCTCTCCACACCCAGGGCACAGAGGGGGGGCAAGCATGAAGCGAACCCACCACTGTGTGGTAGGGATGCAGAAAGCATCTGCCCTGCTACAGACACCAGGACCAGCGTTAGCCCCTGCTCATCAGCTTCCCTGCTTTGCCCACCCAATCCCACTTGCTGCGTGGGAACCAGTAGCGTCTTTAGGGCTGGCAGCACTTTGATGTTGCACTCCTGGGGCTCCATTACAACTCAAACTGGGGTCTTTACCCACTCTGGCTCTCTTTGTGCTCCTCCACATGCTCCTGAGAGCCCTGCTGTCAGGTAGTGCCCGTGCATCAGCGCAAGGGGGTTCACCACCCTCGAGGGACCACAGGGCATCCAAAAGGTGACCAAGGGCTGCACTTGGGGATTTGCCACCCAGAGCCTTCTACAGGGGCACATGGAAGTCTCCTGGGTTGGTTTCTGCTTCTCCAAAGAGTTTTCAAGGGTGAGTCCAGGGTCCAGGCTGTTCCTGGCTCTGCTTGACTGGAGATGGTGGCCATGTGCAGGGCTGTGTTGCCACCCTTGGCCACTGCCAGGCACAGGGACCCCTTTCAGAAACCGATTTTGCGTTTCCTTTCCAGGCTGCCTTGCACAGCTACACAAGGTCCTTTTTGCGTTCTTCTGCCAGGACCCGTGGGAAGCTGCTGCGTGCTCCTGGGACCCACTCCCAGAAGTGTCTGCACGGCAGCCTGGGGGGACAGCACTTGGAAGCGCCATGGAAAGGAAAAGGCCAGGAGGTTCTGTCATTACTGACTGCTCTTTTCGCTTCCAGCGGCTGTTTCACATCACTGGCTCTTTTTAGGTTTCCTTCATCACCCTTGATCATCGACCATCGACCTCGCCCTTGACAATCTCCAAGGTCTTGCCACCCATTGACTTGGAGGGCACACACCAGAGCCAGCTCTGCTCTGGAGCCAGCGGCACATGCCGAGGCACAGAGGTGTGTGCAGCAGCACTCAGGCCCCAGCAGAGATCCCACGGCAGGGCTAGGCCAGTGATGCAGGGCTGAGGGCTTCAGAAGCAACCACTGGCCATGCAACCAGGTGAGAAGAGACTGGAAGTCCTGGAAAACAATGGCAACCCTTGAGAGCAGAGCATCTTTGTGGAACACAGCAAGTCCTGGTTGGGTTCAGTGCTGCCCTTCCTTGCAGGCAGGTGACATTTCAAGGCAATATGTGAATCGAACCCCATCGGAGCAGGGAAATATCCTGGGCAAGAGGGAAGCAGGCATGGAGGTGACCTTTTCTTGGACAGAGCTAGAAACATGAAAGCTGTGACACTAATGGTGATGGATCCCTGTGGGAAAGGGAAGCAGCAAATGCCAATTATTTACATCTCTCTCCACCTGCAGGTCTAGCAAGGAGCTTGTCCAGAGGTGAGAGGGGCTGGGCAGAGGGTAGGCAGGACCCAATGGGGAGACAAGACCAATGCCATATCTGAGAGAGGATGGGTAGTGCAGGCAGGGAACACTTCTAACCCCTCACAGGAGCCCTGGAGAGGGCAAAGGAGAGCCTCCAGGCCCCACTCCTGCCCTTTGAGCTGTGCTGTTTTGGGACAAGCTGTCGCCCTCCCGCCCTGTGAGATGCTACAGTGCATGGACAGGGCTCAAAGGAGATGGCAGCAGATTTCACATCTAAAACAGACTCCTTCTCCACCTAATCTCAGCCAGTACAAGTGGCTTAACCCATCGGACCAGCTCCAAATCCTCCTCTCCTCCTCCTGATCCCATGTAAGCCCCGAGTTTTCCCCCCTTGATAATCTCTGATTCCCTGGGATCATGGGATTGCTCTGCCAGCTGCACAAATCCAGACACTCGGCTGCTGCGCAGGGACCCAAATGGGAATAGATGCAGATGATTAATCTTAAAGACATCTTCCTGTTCTCCACCACTGCCCCGGTCCTGCCGCTCCCCTCCCATGGACCCCAGAGCCTGGCAAAGAGCCCAGGAAAGCAAAGCCACAGCACTCCACAGGCAGAGATTCCCACATCCCATGAAACCCTCAGGCTCCTGTGGAAGAGCACAGAGCCTAGACATCTCTTTGGGGACCAGGATGGGATGCAGGGCCTGCTGGCCAGAGCTGGTCTGCACTGATGTACGTACAGTGGATGGGTGATGTTGGACACAGGCTGTATGTGGACTCCAGAACATCCCCAGACGTGGGGTGCTCTGTCTGCGGGATGGAAAACAGGGCCAGGCAGCTCCACCGAGTCCTAGTCCCAGCAACAAGGGAAGGGGATGCCCTGCTCTGCCAGCCACGTCCTTCAGGGTCTGTGCAACATCCTCTCTGCAGGGCATCTTGCTTCTGGGATGGCTTCACCCATCAGCTGTGAGCACAAGAGGGGCAGGCAAGGAGCTGAAAGCATCTCCAGGCTGCTGAAAGCTGTACCCTGTGGCACATGGCTTTTGCGGTGGGATGCCCTGACCCCAGCAAACACACTAATCCCACTTAATCCCTTCCTCTGCTCCTGCCCCAGCTCTTACAGGACGGGACAAGTCTTTGCACAAAAGCAAGTGACAGTCTGGGAAGACCCTGCCTAGCTCATAGCCTGTCTGAGTCACGTCTTCCCTCTCTGGACACTTTCTCCCAGGGGAAAATCCTGACATCAGGCGTTGAGCTGCTTGCTTCAGTCTCCATCCAGCAGTGCCTGGCCATGGCAATGGCACACATCCCCACACCACTCCTTCTTGTAGGGAAACGTACTTATCGTTGCCACTCTCCAAAATTTTCCTCTGTAAAATCTCCTCTAAGCTGTGAAATCCCTGCCTGCCAGGAATTAGTCTTAGCGTTGCTATCTTGCAGCCATTTTGAAGGCATTTCCTTCGCATCCTTCTATTTTTTTTTTTAAGCCTGGATTCTCTATAACGTTTTTCACCCCCAGGAGTGTGCTCTGTGCGCTTTTTATCTTTGGAAATACGGGCAGAGTGCCCCACAGCATTGCATTTAAGGAGGGATGGAGGAATAAGCGGTTGGTGTTGGAGCACAGTGGGCTTGACTCTGATTACACATAGGGGTTTCCTTCATCTCTCCTACAATAGCCTTATGTCTAATGATATTTGTCTAATTAGAAACATGTCCAATTGTTTTACACAGTAGGAAAATGGGCTGTTTGGCAATGCTGATGTATATCACAGGGATGAGGGGTATGCAGAGCTCTAGAAGAGATGAGATTAGATGAGAGAAAAAGATTATATTCAGGTGCTCTGTTCTGTCAGAGAGCCTTTGATTTGGTGGATTGTGTAGCATGAAAGGCCAGGCTTGTTACAGCCTTTGTGTGACTAAGAGTAAGATATTAAAGTTTGATGCAGTGCTCTGGGAGACGCTACGTGATGGATAGAGAAGGCTCGCTAGGCATTGTAGGAGCTGTGTAGGGCCTTTAGGATCTTTGGGGGCTGTTTGTTATATATTTCCTTGCCTAATGGTTTGCACGTGAGCAGAGTGCTAAGGTCGGAGTCCAGATTGCTGATGTGACCTTGGCATATGATTTTCATACGCAGGAACATTTGGTTGTGCGCAGTGAGCGGCTTCTCGTGAATTGCAGGCAGTGACCCTGGGTGTCAGCGTGCAACCTCGGTTATTTCATTTCTTATACTTTAAAAAGAGTTATGGCTTATATTACCGGGATGTTCTCTCTGTGCGAAATCCTGCATCGGTGGGTGGGAAGGCTCCTTGGATGTCCCTGGTCCTCTCTTGGGACTATATCCAACACTAGCTCAGGCCATAGATAAACCTAGCTGAGCCTCGAAGGTCTCCAAGGACAGAGACACCTTCTTATGTCCCAGTGAACTGAGGGAGACACGCAGCAGGGTTTGGGCTTGGACTGGGTTTGCAATAGCTCATCTCGCGTGGGAGCCCGACTCATTTGTCACCTCCTCCCTTCCTTTCCTCACATACGGAGCAGGACGGTGGCCAGCTGCAACAGGACCTTGCTGTCACACACCCAAGCCCTTGGTCCCGCAGACCCGTGCACAGCTATGAGCGGGGCACAGGTCCCTGTGGAGAAGCCAGCGAGCCAGTGATGTTGAAGACGATGCTTCTTGAATCCTGGACAACTGCAAGTCAAACATAGCCAGAGAGGCAAACTTCAGGCAAACCTTGGGGAGTCAGAGTCTGCTGGGAGCCGTGTCCTTCCCAAGGCTGTCTGGGTTGCATCCCTGGAGCTTTCCAGGGATGTAGGTACACGCTTGCATTTGGCTGTCAATGCATGGGGCCAAGTCTCTTCCCAGCCCCTCACCAGTGCAGGGTAGATGGAATAGGCACAGTGGAGCTGCTTTTCCTGGTGTCTCCACTGTGAGCATCACACCTGCACATCCCAAGGTTGCTCCAAGGACTGCAGGCTCCAGACCTAAAGCCAGCCTGGTGCAGGGAGGAAGCAATCAGTCCCCAGGACAGCTCGGCTGTGACACATTTCCTAGGACTAAGTCTTCCACTCTTGCTTTAACCTTTTCTGGTGACTTGTGGTGGCTGTGTTAAACAATGATATGCCTGCAACATGACAGTGATTTGTTTAAAGAGCCCACACTTGTCCTTGTTAGCGCTCACTCGGTGCTCTGACAGTCCTGTCAAAAGCTTCTGCACATTTTTCAGTTCTCTCCCTCATTTGCTCCTGTCACCATGGGGAAACATCCAGATAACAATGGCCCTGGTGGCATTTGAGCAGCTCAGGGGCCTTGGCTCGGCTGCATCATCCCTGCCCAGCACGCCTAGCGGTCGCTGGCGAGCCTGGAGATGCACAGCTGCATCCTGAACCTGGCGCAGAACACCTTGGTAGCCCCACTGCCCTGGCCTGGCCCCATGCAGCAGCATCACCAATGACCCTACGGGTATCAAAGGGCTGCCCAGTGCTTGAGACCGGAGCACAATGCTGGCCCTGTGCCCTGGTGCCACTTCACAGAGTGGACTTTGCATTGCCAGGATCTGGGGACAGGCTGGGTGAGGAGCAGGCACTGGTTCCTGTCCAGGTGTAGGTGTTCGGTGGAGCTGGTATTTTGGGCATTTGACAGTTGTCCCCAAAAGCAGATTTTTCCAGCTAAAAAAAGAAGGACAAGGAGCTCAGGTCCCCGCTGCCCTCTCACCAGCGGATGACTGTGCAGAAAGGGGATGCTGCTGTCACCAGCTCCAGCTGCCAGGCTTCAGACTGAACATAACCGGTGTAGGCAGAGCATTAGGCATGCAGAAACTGGTCCTCTCTGGGGACGCGGCTGGGAGCGAGGTGCCTTTCAGAGCGTTTATGAGCTAATGCTTCGGTGTCCAGGGAGCTCCCACATGGATGAACTTCGGGGCTGAGTACAGCATTAGAGAAAGCAGGTGGATTTACACTGAGGTTTGGGTAAGTTGTAGTGAGCTTGAGGGTTGGTTGGCAGGGCTGGGAGCACCAAGGAACAGACTGAATATGGAAATGGAGCAGCCTCCTCCCAGAGCTGAGCCCTAACTGAGAGCTTCTGTCCTGGACCACGTGGTTAACATTGGGCAAGTCAAGTGGCTCCTGCTGTAATCTCTGCAGATACCCTGGAGGAGGAAGCAGGCAGAGGGGCAGTGGGAATTAAACTCAAAGGGTGCCTGGGTGCCACCTCCAACACCGCTGCCTCACCTGGGACCCAGCCATCTCACCCTGCCCCTTCCGTGACACTCGCCTACCCCGGCACATCAGAGACTGGCCTGGATCCACTGAGCCACAGGGAGATGACGAGCCCAGAGAAACCCATTTCCCAGAGATAATGTTATACTTTCAGAGTGCATGTAGACAAATACGGCCAAATGTTCCCCTCCCTGAAGCCATCAAAGCACCAATGACTCCGTAATATTTAATGGCTTGTTTTGCTCCCTAAATGATACAATGAAAAGGATTATTAATGTTAATAGCGTTCTTATCATATTTTAATAGCATCATGTATAACTGAAATGTCATCTCAGCACATATTTCTCTTGCTCTCACCCAGGGCGCGGAGTAATCATACTCCAGAGATGCCGTGAAGGAAGAGACATTGGGCAACAGGGTGGAAAAGGGGGGCTGGGGCCTGAGGCTGATTTGGACTTGGCTGGCTGGAGAGAGGGGATGCAAAGCCAGGCGAAGAACTTCTGCCCCACAGGCAGGGGAAGGAGGGGAAACCGAAGGGCCACGAGCGACGATGGGCAGGGGAAGGGTGCATGAGATGGGCAGGGGAAGTACGCATGGGACGGGCAGGGGAAAGATGCCCAGTGCCCAAGACGGGCAGGGGAAGGATGCATGAGGCAGCTCCAGCCAGGCCTCAGGGCATGCGCAGAAATCCTGGGCGTTGAAGGGGCCACTCATATCAAGGGTGTGAAAACAGCACTCACCCCCTGCTGTCACCAGGTCCAATTGGTCCCTCAGGCCTAGGAAGGGCTGGATATCCCACATGAAGGGGTCAGGCCCATCACTCTTCCAGAAACAGGGCAGAATTCCCCCAGGACCTGTGGAATCTGCCACCGCTGCCACTTCTTTTCCTGACACATTGGACTCCATCAAGAGCAACTGTCAGTGATATACTCCAATTTTCAGCGTATCATTTCGCAGTCCAGTGAACATTTGCCTTTTTTTTTTCCCCGTCCAATCCATCTTATAGATTAGTTTAACTAGGCTGAAAACCCACATTTTTCATGTGGGGTTTGGTTATCCTTGCATTCAGCCCTCATCTCCTGGCCAGACAGGCTCTGCGCTGGCTGGAGGCTGAGTGCACAGGGGCCTCTTCAGGTAGAGTCGAGCTCAAGGACAATGTCATTTCATTTTCCCCACCCCCAACACAAGCCATTGCATTTCCACAAAGGAACAAAGACCCGGGAAGATCCAAGGAGCATCCACGAGTTGCTAAAGCTTCCAAAAAAGCTCTCCACCTCTAAGAACTTTGCGCCTATGAAAGTTTGCAGTATGGTGACCCGTACGGGTCGTCTTCATCATCCTGTGGCCAAGTATGGTCCACAGTCCCACCTCCGCACTTGTCCGTGTGCAGCATCCTGCCTTCATGGACACTTGCGCATCTGCACTTACTCCTCATCCTCTCCCGCTCACACGGGGGGCACTGCACGTGCATGTGCCCTCAGGACCTGGGAACCTCCTCCATGGATGTGCGAGCACACGTGCATGCGCATGCACAGACACCCCTCCCCAAGCCGGCCTGCCTTTGTGCTGTGAGATGAAAGGGGGCGGCTCGACTCTGACCTGCTCATATGTCACTAAAATGTTATTTTAACACTTAAAAGGGTAGAAAATACCATCCTCGGCTCTTCGTTTGTCAGATCGATGCACGGGGAGCAGGGCACGCATGCTTTCCACGTTAATGAGCCCACGAGCCAGCCTGCAACTTCCCGGCATTGCCCTGACTGCAGGGCTGAGGAGAAGCAGGGGTGGGCTGCTGGCCCCGCCTTTTTCCCTCTAGAGAAGGCCATGGGTGCTTAGCAACTCCCATGGCAGCTGGGGGACCTGAGCAGGGAAGGGAGGGCAAACCCACCAGGAGGACAGCAATGGTGGAGATCTGACGGAGGTCTCCAGCCTCCAGCCTCCAGCAAACACACCAGGAATGTGGAACAACAAGCACATGCTGGATTTCCCCTCCTGCCCCCTGCAGATTGCTGGAGCCAGGGACTCGTGCAGAGAGCTGCTGCCTGGGCTGGGAAGGTGCTGGCTCTCCTTCCCACTGGAAAGAGTCCTACCAGCCAGCCTAGCCAGGGTCTGCCCCATGGGACTGCAGTTAGGTTTATCTCCCAGGCTTGTGGTGCATCCTCGCAGCTGCTTGACTTCTCTCAGTGCCAGGAGACCTCAAACTTGGTCCCTCTCTGCCCCAGAGCTGTTGTAGAGAGATGCTTTCAGGATTGGACCACCTCCACGTCCTGCACAAATGCATGTGGAGGAAGGACAGATGTAGGGCTTATCATCCCGCAGGATCACTGGCGATCCAGAAAGACGCCACATGGACACTGTCCTGTAGACAACAACAGTGTGAGGCAGCACTCTCCTCCAGAGAGCACCAGGGATGGAGACACTGGTACGGGGACAGTCATCCTGCCCGGCAAAGCCACAGTCACCGCAGGAGCTTCATCCACACTGTAGCAATAAAATCCACATCTCCACTGGGAAGTCTTTGCTTGTGAACTTGCCGGTACCTCTGTGTTGGCCAGGTGCTCTAACCATCCTCAAAGCTGAGGACAAAGGACAGTCATAAAGAGCAGGCAGTGTCGGGGGAACTACAGGGACCAGTGCAAGGTTTGCTTGTTTAACATCTTCGTTAATAATCTTGGCAGAGAGAGTAAACAGAGGAACCAACTGTGAGGGATTTGCAGGTACTTTCCAGGGTGAAAGCAATATTTTGCTGGGGTTGAATTTTTCACAGCCCTCAGGGGACTTGCAAAAATGGCTTTGAGTCCTAAAGGTCTCACAATTTTAGGACAACGATTTTACTCATTACTTTTTCTTCTCTGACTTAGAAGACATCACCAGAAGGCTTCCTGAAGGACACCGGAGGCCATGTACACACGCAAAGGTCAGGCTTCGCGTGCTCAGGAGGAACATCTCCTATTGCCGACAGACTCTTTGCACGAAGAGCTGCTCTGCAGACACCTTAGATGGGCATGTCCGCACTGAGCCCAGCCCGCCGTAAACCAGACCAGCACTGAGGATGGGATTATCTGTGTGTCTGCAGAGTCCTGGACCACCAAACCCACAGCTGATATTTGCTGTGAAACTGTAAGAGGTGCCATGTCCTCTCTGCTTTCATACAGGGCATGGAGAGAGTCATATAACAAAAAAAAAGCTTTTTACGTGAGATATCCTGCAATGCTTTCAGCGGCTGTTGGGTCTCAAGGGCGTCTCATTTTGGGTCTTGAAGCATCCCATGGTGGAGCAAAGCAAAATCACCCCATGAAATCCCTGATCACGTAACATGCTCTATGACTAGTGTCACATAAAATGTTTTCTCCCAATTTAGCTGCAAAACTAATCAGAAAAAAAAATCAGGAGTTTTGCAGAGAGCTGGAGAAAAGTATTTAAAAACAGAAACAAGAGAAATATCACCGACCGGTATTCACTGAAATGAGTAAGACATACAGCTCTCCTAAATAACACATTCCTGAAATTTGCAGATGAAACTCAATTGGAGGAGAGATCAAAACACCAAGGAGGAGAGAGGACACACTGAGTGGGTCCCGCTGAGACTGCGAGGAGTCAGCAGCAGAATGCTATCCACTTGGAAAAACACAGCCAGGCCATTTAGGAGAAAATGATCCGAATCACGGTCTGAGTCACTGGGAGGGGAGCCTCCTGGCGCAGGGAGGCTGAGCAAGGCTTACCACCTCTCACCATCCATCCGATGTTTTCAGGAGATCACAGTCTGCCTGGAAAATCCTTCTACTGTTCGCAGAATATTTTAAGCCAGGCTGGCTCCTCACGAGCCCTGGGGATGCCACCACCCCAGGGGAGGGTGGCAAGTGCTTGCAGGAAGATAAGCTAGGATGAATGTCTAAGCAGGAGCTTTATTAAGCAGGCACAACCCAAAATACAGCCCGTATCCCAGTGCACTGGCCTCCCAGCACCGTGCCAGAGCTCCGGGTACACATCAGCAGCCCCATCGCATCCCAGCCTGGCAGCAGCCGGGGTGCACACACCCCACGCATCCTCGCTGTGACAATCCCAGTCTCAGAACCACGTATTCTGCTGCTGAACCCTCCACCCACAGGCTGCTGCTTGGTTTTAGTCTCCCTCGAGAGTCTCTGGATGGCTCTTCTGCCCACTCAGGCAGGGATTTCCCACAGCAAACCACCATCCCAGCCAGAAATGGGGACTGGAGGCAGTGGGACCTGGACTGGCGGTGGGAGCTCTTCTCGAACAGTGATGGGAGCTCTTCTCAAACAGTGGCTCCGATGTGATCCCTGTTATAGCTGTATCACTCAGTCAGTGGGCATATGGCAAGCCATTCACTAAATAAAAAAATTAAATTACCCAAGACTATAAAACAGTCAATTTAGAGCGATATCCTGACTGTAATAGGGCAATAGCATTTCATTTACGGCTACAACGGCAATCTTGCAAAGAAAGGGAGGTTTTGAGTGGGTGGCACAGGGCACCCTAAACACATGCGTGTTTAGGAGGGGGGTGAGGCTGCCACAACCCAGGGGGTGTCCCAGCTGGCAGCCCATCAGCTCCCATCCATGAGCAGAGGCTGCTGCAGCAGTCCCTCCTCCCAGCCTGGCTGCTCTCAGGTTGCAGGCTCACCGCGGGCGCTCCAGTCTCTGCGATGTGGAGCATTAATGTCACATTAGCCTAATGGGCAGTTTTCTCATTTTCAGGTTCCACATCCTCATTTTCCAGGCGCGGATAAGATGTTTGTGCCACGGACGGTGCTGTCTGTCAGCATGAAATGCTGCTGCTCTTCTCTCTCCTTGTTGGAGTGTGGAAAATGGAAGAATACTTTGTAATCTGGTTATATGGATCCTGCACATCTTACACCTCCCAGGTTTTTTTTGTAGCTGCTGTTTCTACTCATGGAAATGGGTCGAATGTGGAGGGGGATGTGGGAGACCCTGGAAGTGAGGGATGGGAGGTCCAGAGTCTTTTGCAACCCCGTGTTTCTCCAGCAGCCTCATTCCTCCAGGCTCCACCACCGCATCCCTGCAGCCACCTTTCTGTCAATGTGGAGGCAGCAAACTCCAGGCTTGAGCGTTTAGCGATGAACTCCCTGGAGTGATGGACCAAAAAGCTCTTTAAAAAGAGATATGGAGGAGAGGGCTGTGATCATCCCCGAGGCTCCAAAACAAGCTGGGCAGGACAGAGAGAGAGCAGAGAGGAGCTTAGGCCACCCTTTGATGCTGCAAAGCACTCCACAGCCTTAGCCGTCTGTCTTCAGCGCTTTTTCCCTTCAAACCAGGTCAACTCAGAAGTTCAGCTTGCATCCCCATTGCAGGGCTGTGGGAACCACGCACCGGCGCTGTGGGAAGCTGTTTTAGCAACAGGCAGGAGAGCAGCCCACCTTGAGCACAGACCCAGAGCAGCCTTGCTGCCTGTGTGCCGCCCTTGCTGCTGTCTCTCACCGTGCTGGTCCAACCTGCTCGCCCTGCCTTGCTTCATGGGGCAGAGCAGGGCCAGCTGCTCATCGCGCGTCCCTTTCTTTGCCCTTTGGGCTGCTTGTCTGCCTTCATGGACATTGGCTGCCCCACTGCGTGGATGTAAGCATCACCAGGTGCTGGCAGAGCTGCAGGAGCATCCCTGGACTCCTCTCCTCAGCTGCTTGAGTTGCAGGCAGGAGCTGCAGGCAGAGCAAGGGCAGCCTCTCAAGTAATCTGTTTATATGGCAGGGGACAAATATAGGTGTTCTGCAGCACCCACAATGCAGGTGTAACCTAGGACGGTTGCAGAAGATCCATCCCCACCAGTGTCCTGTGATTCCAGCTCTTCCTGCCCTACATGTCCTGGCTTTCCAGTGTGCTCTGCCGAGCAGGCGGCTTGGGGAGGGGACGGGAGAGACGTGCTGGTTCGGCAGTGCTCCCGGGAGCAAGTTACCTCAGGGTAAGTGATTTGGAAACTGGCTGGCCTGGACATGCTGAATTTCTCTGAAGGAAGGGGAATTTTAAAAGACGATAACTGAAGATGCCTCTTGCCACCCCACTCCTCTGACTAATTTCCCAGAGGGACATTAGGCTTGGACAAAGCCAGTGAGACCGTCACCTCAGACACTCTCCCTCTCTCCATGCTGCTGCCTTGCTGCACGAAGCTGAGGGGTACAAGCTCCAGAGGTTTGCAGGAGCTGTGTGAGAGATACTTCTGTTGGCTGAAGGCTGACAGGCTCAAGCAACACCATGTTCAGATCTTCATCCCACCACGCCGATCGCATTTCACCTCCACTGTCCCTTCACTGTGATTTTTTACGTATTTGGACTTTTCCAGGTGATGCCAGTTTTCTGACATGCTTTACCCATCCTGCAGTCTCTCTCTACCCGAACACAACCAATATTTCAATGCTGACACAGGAACTCTCGTACTGCCTCTTCTCACGCGCCCCATTGCTTGCGTTGGGCTGTGGAAATCCTCACGGAAGACATTTAGCAATCGCTGTAGCTCTTTCAAGCTGCCGACATCTTCCCATGGAACGGGCTATGGGGCAGACTTTGCACAAAAGTATTTTCTTGTCAACTAACGGACAGCAATAGCTGTTAACCGGGATCTCTTACTGTCTCCTTCTCTAGGCAAGGACTGGAAGACGGCATTAATATTCCCTCTGCAGTGTATCCTTGTGATTTTTCCATATCGAAAAGCATTCCGGACGGAGCACCTGTCCCTGCATTAGATCTCCCCGAATGCCACTTAACTGGGACATTAAAGCCAGCTAAGCCCGTAGCCCGTCAGCACGCTGTGCCGCAGCCCTCGGCTTTGCAGGGGTGAAGACGTAGGTCAGTGGGTTGTTATTGCTGTAAACCATGAAGGATGGCGTGCAGCAGAGGAAGTCACAACATTTATCAGCTACAGGCTGGTTTGGAGTAAGAAACTCCAGCTTCTCCAGCACTGGGTTTCATTCTTCTCCAGCACTGCTAGTGCTGCTGACCCATAGCAAATAACTCTTAGATTAGCTTCCTATCATCCGTGGAAAACCCTCTTTTCTCCTACAGCTCGTATCCAAGCTGAGCTCCCATTAACACCTGCACCTGGAGAGGAGCTAGTTTAACACTTCAGAGCCAGAGATATCCTTTATTTCCACCTTGTCGCAGGACACACATCACTGCCCCATGGTTCCTTGCCAGCACCACCGCATGCTGGTTGTCCTGGCAGACATCTCTCATCAGTCCCCTGGATGCTCCCTCCCTAAACCTGCTCCCTTGTTTAGTCAAATACAACCAGAAGTCATTTGTAGCAGTGCTCTAGCATGGCAAAGACCAGGAGGACCCTGTCCACCTTCACTGGGACCCCTACCCTTCCCCAAGAAGGAGATGAAGGGGCCTGAGGGGCTGTGGCTGTGTGGCCTTCATCCTCTGGCCCCGGTCTGCAGGCCTGTGCTCTGGAGACCCTGTCCTTGTCTGTGGGACGCAGGGACATGCCTCGTCTCAGGAATGCACCCAAGCAGCTTTCGTCAAGTGTCTCTGTATGGACGTGCGTGTTAGCCTGGGGATGTCTGCAGGAGTGTTGCCTCTGCAAACTTTTCCAGGTGGCAGTTTTGGGCACTTCTGACTGAGGTCAAGCCCCAAGACGAAAGCATTTGTATCCTGACTCATTGCGCCAGTTATGTAAACTTTGGATTTTTAATTCACCCATCCTCTGGAGAAAGCTTCAGGTCAATTTGGGAGCAACTCCACGGCTTTGCATGCTCCTTTGCATGGCAGATGAATGGCTGGGGCTCCCTGCAGGGCCAGGCAGATCCTTATCCTCCTGGGAACCAGTTGTCTCAGGACTTGACGTGCAGTCACCCGGTGCTCCTGCAATGCTAATACCACCTGCGGCGGTTTTATCTGCCAAATATCCCCTGGAATTTCAGGTTTAATCTGCTGTAAACTCCTCGTCATGATGTGTCCCGTCAAAATAATGCCATGTTTTGATGGGTTAGTGACAAGGACATTTAATCCTGCAAGATGATCCTTCCGTTCGTTTGACTGGTGTCCCTTTCATGTCAAAATCTTTGAGCCACTGAGTAAGACCTCAAACACGGCTGTTAAATTGTCAATCCCCCCACCACCCTCCGAAACATGCCCAACATGTTACATGGGTGTTTTTCCCCGGAGGCTAATCGCATCCCTTCTCCCTTGCTTGCGCATGCACAAGGGGTTGGGATTGTTCTTTCTGATGAACTTCAAGGAGCCTCTCACCAGAGAAATAACATTTCTGTTGGTTTATTTATTTATTGATCGGCTCCCTTCCAAAGTAAAGGGAGAAAAGAGAAAAGAAGAAAAGCCAGAAGAGAGGGAGATGAAGAAGTAGGAGGGGGTGGGAGGCCAGGGAGATGAGCACCAGCTCAATCCCAGCTGCCACGGTTTAATCAAAGGTTTCTACAAAGGGAGCCCAAATCTTTTAAAATTTGTCCTTAGCCCTTGCCTTTGAAGCTCTACCCCCCGTTTGCCAGCGGGCCAGCCAAGCCGCAGTGCCGAAGCGTCTGTCTCCAGAGGACAAGTACCCTTCTATCTAGTGGGATAAGCTTTTTAGCTACAAGCGCTGTGACAGAGAAACAAGCTTCCTGGGAGTGGAGGTGGATGCCTTATTGCTCAGGAGGCACGGGGTGGGTGTTGCCCCATGTGAACCAGAGCCACGGAGTATGACAGCTCAGCCGGTGATTGCATTCCCTGATTTGCCAAGGCTGGCTGACCCACGAGGAAACGCAGCAGTGCTGCCTTTGCTTAATTGCAAATGAATTTCCACGCATCCTCTGCAAAACATTTGATTTCTCCCGGCAGCCTTAGGATCAGGCCATCTTCTCTTCCAGTAACACCTCATGCTTTCCCAAGCGCAAGTCCCTCAGAGATCCCAGAATCTGCTGGAGTGATGGGCAACCCCCCTCCCGAACGCCCTCCAAGCTCCTGGATTTCCTCCAACTTTTTCATTTGCTACCAAAGGCCTTGATGGCAAAGAGGATCATCCCTTTCAACGCAGGTTCAGAGCACACAGCTTTCCTCCTGCCCCCTCTCACTGCCCTGCGTGATGTCACTGCTGACTTCAGGATGCCGAAGCTCTGCCAGTTGTGCCAGGGACACCTCCAACAGATCCCGTAAGCCAATGGGATCCTTTGACACCCGCCATGCTCATGGCTTCATCATCCCCTGACACATGGGACATGGTGACACAACTCTGCCAATTCAAGGGCTGGAGCACTCTCCAAGGCGTGTACCACCACTCCCCTGTCCCATGTTCCCCCAAGACTCGTGACTTCCCCACGGATTAGAGACCTCCTCATGGGGTGACAAGGGCAATCAGCCCTGCTTTCCGCCGTGGGCCGTGAACACAATGGCTGGCAGCAATCTCCTCATCCCGCTCCCTGCCAGCTGCCAGGCTGCCCGCCCTTTATCTCCAGCGAGCATCTACCGCTGCACTCCACAGACCGAGTGCCTTTGAGTGGAAGAGCTCCGATGTTTATTCATCCGGGGCAGACCCAAGATACCAAAAGCCTGATAACAAACACAACGGGCTGCTTGAAAAAGCAGATAGGATCTCAAAGACTGCTGCACGCACAAGGCATTAGCCGCTGCGTAAGGCAATGCCTTCATGAATATGCAGCTCCTTTGTGCAGCGCTGGCTAGGACGAGGGGACATATTTTAATGCTGATCTCAAGCCAGCCCTTGTCCTGAAAAATCCAGCCTGGGGGATAACTGCAGAGTGATGCACGTCCATCATCCATCCCACGGAAGAACTAGCCCCAAGACCCATGTGCCTGTCCTTGCGGTCCTGTCGCCTGCTGCTTGTCCAGGGGTGATGCCGATGGGCATCTGGGTCCTGGTGAGGCACCTGGAGGGGACAGTGGTGGTGGCCACTGTACCAGGATCCAGCAGGAAGGGAATAGGGCAAGCTGCCGCAACACCAATCCTTTGCAGCAGGACTTCATCAGGCTTTGCTGTGCACGTGCTGAATTTCTCAGCGCCTGGGCGTTGACTCAGGAGGGGCTTGCAGGGTGGGGGAAAATGCCCCAAGTAAAGATTAGGATACAGCAAGTGCTGGAAAGGGGAGAGGACCTGAATTAAGCTTTACGTGGGGAGCAGCCCCACAGGCAGCAGCAGGTGATGGTGCACCCATGCACACCCCCAATGAGCCACCTCCTGCCCCATCGATGTTAGACGCACCCACACCAGCATCGGTGCCCAGGGAGATCCCACCCCACAGCCCGGCTCGGCGGCTCGGTGGCACTGGGGGCACAGCGGGGTGGATGTCTCTGCCGTGAAACCGCGCTGCCCGCAAGGTCAGCCCTGCCCGGAGTGCTTGCGTGCCACGAGCCCCGCCGGAGGCACCTGCCTTGCCACTCTGCTGCTTGCCGGAGATTTGCACCACCGAGCCTGTTGGCTGGGAGCTGGGAATGAAGTATTTGTGAAATTAATTAAGACAACAGAGGCCCGAAGAAAGGGAAAGTTAATTAGTCACGGCAATCAGTTAGATTTGATCCAAAAGAACAAACAAAGAGTTAGAAGCGTGTCACTGGCGGGCTGCTTCTCTGGAAAAGGGATTACGCGGAGATTTCCACCAAAGGGAATGGCTTTGTGCTGCTGCTCCTTATGTAATTGGGGATTTAGAAGCGGCACAAAGAGTCATTACCACAAAATTTCTTTGTCAGAGAAAAAAGTTGACATTTATGAAGCACAGGAGGGAGCAGCAAAACAAGACGAATCAATAGGCGCGCACGTGGGAAGGGGGCTTCCCTGTGCGATGGGGCCAGGCGCTGGGAGGGCGGCGGGGGGCTGCTGGCACGGAGGAGGAGGAGGAGGAAGAGCGATGGCGGTGGCAGCCTTGGCAGGCATCCGTGGAGATAGGGGCAGATGGGGCGAGCTGCAACGGCACTGGGAGGAAACCACAATGTGAAAGCTGGCAGCTGAGGTGTGAAAATGGGTGGGAGATGGTAGAGCCGTGCTCAGGGGGTGATGGTGGGGAGACAGCAGGGATGGCACCTGGGGAGGCTGGGAACAGGGGAGCAACGGGGTGACCATGCCCAGGAGAGCTGGCAGCAGCAAATCCCAGGTTTTCTGTTTGAGTTCCCTCCTTTGTCTCTGCTTTCTCTTCCACAGTTAACAACTTTAATTATTTACTGTGACTCCAGCAGCTCCATTTCCCTCTGAACAGTCACAAAGTTGCCTGCTGGTTGCTAAGGCTCCCCTGGACTGGCCACGGCAGTGCTGAGAGCTGGCATCGGAGTCCCCGAGGCATCTCCAGCACACCCTGAGCACAGCACCCTGCTGCTGCGGCGGCCACTGCACCGCAGGACATAGCAAGCCACTGCCTCAGAAAGGGATAGGAGAAGACTTCAGGCTCCTGGGAGTCCCATCAGGATGGCCCCGGTAACTGGAATGGGTGCCTATGGGGGTGGCACCAATGTGGGGTGTCCCACAGGGACAGTGCTGCCCCTGGGATGAAGACAAGGCGCCCAAGGCTGGGGATGCCACGGCTGTGCCCTACCCCAGGGGTGCGCACTGGAGGTGCTGCCAGCTGGGGATGTGCTGTCACCCACTTACCAGCATTGATTTTATGTAAAGAAGGCTCTGCCTGGAAATAAATAAACAAATAAAACCCCACACCCAGGCTTAGCCACACTCTTTCCACTCCTCTAAATGGGTCAGGTGCTGGCAGGAGGGCTGGTGAGGGCGCTGAAGCACCCGAGCCACAGTGGTGCTAAGCCTGGTCTCCCTGCAGCGATGCTGGTGTTGCTGGGCATGGCACAGGTTTGGGTACCCCTGGACCCTCACAGGCTAGCTGGGAAAAGATCCATCGCACTGGCTCCCAGGGCACCCTGCCTCACTGGTTTTATGGAGCAAGCTCTTCTCTCAAGACGTATGATGGGAAAATATTGGGACTGGCACCAGGCACATGAGGGACAGGGACCCATCACTCACTGCTGGCTCTGTGGCTCTGTTACCTATTTATCATCAAAATACTGATTCAGATACCACCTTCAATGAAGGGGAGGAGCAAGACAGGGCAAAGTCACCCCACACCCTCCAATCATCCCTCTGGACAAGCTGCAAAGTCAGACCACAGCCAAGTCCCTGTTTAAACACACATCCTTCCCCCACCCGCCCTGTGTCCCAGAGGCACCCAGTCCCATCCACCCAGGAGAGCATCTCCATCATGTCCATGGAGACCCGTGCTCAAAATCTGTCTTCTGCAGGAAAAAAATAAGCTTCCAGGTCCCTTCCCAGGCTCCCAGCACTTCCCTTCAGGCTCTGGCAGCATTTCCAGAAGTCGTTAGGGAACCTGCTCATTAGTTTCTGAGTCAAAAGGGTTTTGACGCAGGTTCTGGAAGAGCAGGGGGTGTGCTGCACGCTCTCTTCAGGTCCCTCTCGCCAATGCATTCAGCTTCTGTGCTTTGATACATGCTCCCGTCTAGACGGCACCAAAATCAAAGGCCTGGAGGCTTGTGAAGGTGGTGGTTACTCACAACGACCGGCCTTGTCGCGCCGTGCTCGGCCGCTGCCGTGTCCCCACGCTCACCGCCAGCTCCAGAGGGATTGTCCTGGATGCTCAGTGCTGCTGGGAAAAGGTGCAGCTGGAGACTGCTGCAAAGCTCTGCTGATCTGGAGAGACCCAGCCTGGGCTGGGGGGGCAGCTCTGGGACACAGCTTCATCCTGCACCAGGGCCAGGAGGATGCCAGCGGGGTCTGTCTGCACCTTGGCCAGCGATGCCCACCCCAGAGGTGCACGCTGCAGCCCCTCCCCCCAAAACACAGAGGGGCATCCCTGAGCCACTTGGCAGACCAGCCGCTCCTGGGTTTATGCTTTTCCACCATGTCTTTTGGGAGATGATAGCTGGTTTTTAATTAATTGTGTTAAAAATTAAAAAAAAACAATTAAAAAAGCAGCAACAAGTAATGCAGCTCTTCCCATGGGACAGCCCAGCCTGACGCTGGAGCTGATTTGGGGGGACTGGGCAGTGAGGCGAAGAGGGTGTCAAGCAGAGGGATGCGTTGCCAGCTGTTCACGTGTGCGCCGGTGTCGGTGACCCCACTGCATCCCCGGGGAGCCCCATGTGCCCGCCGCTGCCAGCTGCGGTGTGAAAAGCTGGCTGGAGGCTGGGGAGCGAGAACGAATCCTGTCAGTGGATCGCGACAACATGATGGCCTGTCAAATCTGCTCCTCGCTCATTTGCTTAGTGACCGTGACCGGCAGCGGCTGCTGAACGCAGGCCCAGATATCCCCCTGTTTGGAAAAGACTTGTTTTGTCTGCAGTCATCTGGCTCATGAAAAATGCAGCCGCCCGTTGCCTTGTACATGAAATTGGTTTTAGCTCTGAATTCTCAGGTTTGGTGCCAGAAGAGGGATGGATCCGTCCTTAGCCGGCTCCGCGCAAAGGCGCAGGGGGGTTAGGTCCCTCCAGCCAAGCCCCTTGCCCCATCTCCCATCCTCATCCCCTCCACCCTGCCCCAGCCTTGCCAGGGGACAGACGGGGGATGAACCTTGTGCCTCACCCCATTTTGAGCCTCCTCCCGGGCAGGGGTGCCACGCTGCCAGAGAAGCCCTAGTAAATAACAGGAAAGGCACGGGAAGCGCTTTCTGGAGCCACAGCAGCTCCATCACACGCAGTGCCACCCCACACTGCCGGCCAGCCTGCCCTCCTTGTCCCCTCCAGCATTTTGGGAAAGGGGTGGTAGCAGCCCCCCACAGCTCCTGGTAGGATGCTGGAGCCGCAAGGAGAGTTTTCAGGCAGTGCCCATGGCACAGGGCAGCGCTGGCTGGAGGAGGCAGGGGACGAGGCAAACAGCACGTGGAGCACTTCAGTCTGGGAGGACAGGGATGGATTTGCAAAAGGAAAGAGAAAAAAAATCCGAAGCCGAAGAGAGGACAGTGGGAATCTGACAGTAACCACACAGGCAACAGGAATCTCACAGGGATGGATGGGGTGAGTGCCCTGCCCTCCCGCAATGGCACCATGTGTCCCTGGTCCTTCTCCCAGGAACATGGTCCCAGGGCTGGTGCTGGTGCCAGACACCCCAGATTGGGTCCAAAACCAGGTAACTCTTCTAGACCAGCACATCCCAGGGCTGAGAACTCTGTGCATTGGCAGGACAGGCTGACCGTCGTGCTGATGGAGCCATGTGGCACCCTCCAGTCTCTGGGCCATGCCTGAACTCAGGTGGGAGGTCAACACTGGGATGGGGTGGGAGGGATGGGAGAAAGCAGTGACCTGCTGAGCTTGGAGCTTGATGCTGAGCGACCCTCTCCTCAAAGGCTTCTCACACATCAGGGGAAGGACAGTGTGGGAGTACTTAAAATCTAGTGTCCTGCAAGCATCCTACACTTGCCGGTATCCAAAGGGGCTGCAGGTTCATAAATCAATATCCCAATAAATAAAAAGTTTCATGCAGCGTAGGGAAGCCTGTATCAGACCGATTTTGGCTGACAAAGAGGAATTGATCTCCGAGCTAAAAGCAGTGGTTGCTTAGGTGTGAGTGACCACGACGTGGCTGGAATCGAGCCCCCCCAATGGGAAACATGCCTGCAGCATCAACGGGCCAGTTCCACAAAGCTGAAAACAATTACGAGCTGAATCAGCTGGAAGAGCACATTTAATTTGAAAAATTTGAATCATAATTCTGAGCTGTGAAGAATACTTTACCAGCTACCCGAAGAGACAATCCCTCAATCAGGAGAGCAGAGGCCTGTTAAGGAAAGCGGGCGGCGTTAGACAAAAGTGAAACCAGCTGTAGAGAATGAAAGCAGCAATACACAGCAATCGGGGGAGCGGGAAGCCGATCATTTCCAACCTTGCGAAGTGACAAAAACAACTGCGGGAGACAATGGGAAGCAGCATTTGGACACCTGCGGCATCCCACGCATCCAGCATCCAGCACCAGCAGTGGGGCTGGGGGGAGCTCAGGACCTGCTGTGCCTTTCCGTGGGGGTCCAGATGGGTGAGATGAGGTGGGAGGTGACAGGGGTGGAGGATACGGAGCAGGGCGGCTGGAAAGAGCTGGATGTGGAGCTCCGTGAGCAGACGAGTAGCGGGGAGGTTTCAGGTGAGTGGAGGCAGGCTGGTGTCGCACTGCTGGTTGAAAAGGTCGGCCTGACATCCGTCCCGGAGTGAGTGGCTTGTACAGGGCTCGGTGACGGGGGAGCCAGAGGAAGATGGCGTGACCAGCGCCAGTCGACACAGGTTTGTGGGAAACGCGTGGTGTCAGCTTGACAAGATCATTTAGGGGTGTGAGACGAGTTTGATGGCCAAAGGGAATGGTGCAGACCTCTGGGGTTACTTCTCCTTGCTTATGAGCCAGAGAGCTATCCGCCAGCCTTTCTCCACCCCTGCGTGCCCCCCCAGCAGCTCAGGCACAAACGAGCTCCTCGCTCCCCAGAGGTGACAGAGGGGCTTTGGGAACAGTCCCCAGACCATTTCAGCCACCCCAGGAGATGCCGAAATCTCTGATCTGAAGGGCTGATCCTGCCAGGGTCCGCAGCCATACAGCCTACTTTGATGCAGGGACAGCTACAGCAACCCCAGGCAGCGCGGCGTGGAGACCCATGGATCAAAACCATGTGCTGAGGGCTAGAGGGGTGAGAACAGCAACGGATTTGGGTGCTGGATGCCCGGGAGGAGAGATCAGACGGAGTAGAAAGGCTGGAGTCTGGGGCTCAGTGACCACGCTGGGCGGCAGCAGGCGAGGCTCAGCTCCATTCTCTGAGGGGCTGGTGGGCAGAGAGCACCCCACCACAGCCGGGCTGTCCCCACGTTCAAAGCAGCTCATAAAACTGCTCAGCTAATGCTGATTTATCACCGCCCGGAGCCACGCCGCATCCTGCCGGAGCGGCATCGCTGAGCCCGCTCCAGCTCATCCCCATCTCTGCCAACAAGGAAGGTCAATCCGGTGCAGGGATGGGCTTCCCTGCTGGCATCCTGCCTGCCTCCTCCTCCCAAGGCAGCTGGATTTTGTCCTGGCAAATGGTGTTAATAAATGCGCAGAGGGGCGGCCAGAATCGGCTGCAGCTGGATTGTGTCTCCAGGTCTGCTCTCCCATCACAGGCAAGGGGTTGCACGGAGACCTTCCGGACGGAGCTGCTCTGGCCTCGTTAGCCGGATGGATGGAGCGGGGAGGGGAGGAAGATGCCAGAGCCACGTGTGGATCAGAGCTCTGAGACCTTGAAGAACCCTTATTTTATTCTGAGAGAGACTGAGGCCGCAGGGCAGGTATGAAGGTTGCAGGCACAGAGCCGGCAACAGGAGTGAGATGCAGGTGTTGACAAGCAAACAACCGCCCCTCTGGGAGTGCATTTCGGGAGGACGGGCACCCTGGCTTGCGGTGGGCATGCTGCCAGTCCCCCTTGCTCATGACGGAAAGGGCGACGGCGTCGGAATACCACGGGCTTTTGCAGGGATGGAAAAACTGATCAGAGCCTCTGATCTGGAAACCCTTCTGGCAGAGGAGGGATGGCGGAGTGTTTGGCACTGGGAACGCTACACCCACCCCGCCTGCCGCGGGTGCCGAGGGGGACGCACCAACAGTACCGTGATGAGCACGTGCGTCAGGAGAGGCACCAGCAAAAGCGTGCCGGGGAGGCAGGCGCCATGTGCCGACCCAGCCCGGCGCTCATCAGCAAACCTGGCAGCGCGCTGGCACATCGGCATGCGGCGAGCAGCGTGGCAGAGCGAGGACAGGAGCGCGCATCCCAGGGCTCCGGTCCCTGGTGTGTTTTTCCTCTCTTCCCCTCATTTCTGTTCATAAAGGTCTGAGCTTAAGTAATGAGCTTTTTTTTTTTTTTTTTCCCTCTTCTGCAGGAAGATACACAAGTGTGCCAATGTAAATTGCTCCATTTGGAGGGCTAATTGCACTAAAAGGCAGCCTGATCTGTGGTTTTTCTCTATTTTACATTAGCAGCTGAGCTGTCAGATCTGAAATGGAAACTCATTTTTAAGGCTTTGCATTTACAGTGGCTTCAACAATGAAAAATGTTCCCTGACAGTAATAGAAGGCAAACCTCATTAGAGAAACTTAAACCAAAGCGGCACAGTGCTAAAGCCCTCAGGCTGCTTCCAAGCATCTTAAGAGGGAACAAGAGCATTTTTCACATGGCTCTCCCTGCCCGTGGAGTGCTCTGGCTCTTCTTGACTATTGCTGTGCCCGCAGGAGCCGTGCATCTGACATGCACAGCGTTTCAACGGAGACGGCAAATGGCTTTTTCTCAGGGATGCGGGCTGCCGAGGCGTTTCGGGGGCAGAGAACCCAGCATGCTGGAAACGGCTGCTTTGCCCATTCCCAGGGTGGTCAGGAGCAGCGTTTTTGGGATGGTCAAATTGCCCCAGGGGGGCCATGAAGGTGATGGCTGCGATGAGCAGCGCGGTGCATCTGGCACCCAGAAGCAAGCAACCCAGGGCTCTGTCATTTCCCCATCCCTGTGCTGGTAGCTCCAGGCGTGCCAACCGCCGGCACCGACCGGAACCGACGCTGGGAAGGGTGCTCAGCCCTCTCCAGACCCATCTCCTTCCCTTCACCCCGTGGGAGCTTCCTCAACCACCAGCAGAGCCTCTGCCACCCAGCCTAACAAATCACCTCGGGCAGCAGATGTTAAAAGCCCATACGTTGCAAATTCAAGGCAAGAACGGCTGGGCAGGGTGCCTCTGCCAGCTTTGCCAGGGCCTGTTTGCATCCGCATTAATATCCAGCCGGTGATTTGCATGGTCATGAGCTATTTTTAACCCGGGAGCTCAGCTCATTCAGCAGAGAGCCCAGCCTGCTCCGGGGTCAGGGAGCAGATCCTACTGTGCCACGCCGGGGATGCGCGGGGTTTAAGGAGGAGGAGGAGGCTCCTCCTGGCTGGGAGAGCATCAGCAGCAATGGGAAACAGCAGCAGGGATGCAGAGGACCTAAACCACAGCCCACAACGGGCTCGGCAAGGCTACAAAGGCCCCCAGCGCCTTCCCACTGCCTCCTGATCTGTGTTTGTGTCCCATAGGAATAGGAAAGGGCTCCAGTCTCTGAGCCAAAGGGACAAGAGAGAATGTGAACAGGTTCCGGTTAAGTGAGGGTGAAAGCAAGACCCGCTGGCCCTGGCCTGCCAGGGCCAAGCGCCCACAGGGCGGCCGGGACTGCGCTCTCACGGGGCAATGCCTTCGGTGTGGAGCACTCTTCCAGCAATGGAGCTAAGAAATTTCTTTTCCCCGTAGCTGTTTTCCCTTGGAAAAAAAACCCCACATTTTAATTGCGCTGCAAATTTTCTACAATGGTTTCTCTCCGTGTTTTCTTGGGATTTTTACTGGAAACAATTTTTGACCAGCCAAAATATTTCACTTATTTGGTTTCCAAAAATCTCCAGCTCTTTCAATTGCTTGATAAAAACCCTGACAAATGTAATCAGTCACAGTCATTCCCTGCAGAAATGTTTTCGTTTGACCAAAAAAAAAAGAAGAGAAAAGAACAAATATTCATAGCAAAAGACTCTTGGCTTCTGCATCACACTGCCTCTCCATCCCAGAGTGGAGGAGATAGCGCTTGGATACGGGCATCCCTCTCGGGGCATCGCAGCCCCAGGGGCCATGCGAGGACCTGTTTGGGTTGAACACGCCATGTGGCAGTGCCGGGGCCCAGGTGGGGTCCCTGTCCCGAAGGCAGCAAGCACAGGGTGGGAGGGCAGTGCCCCAGAGCAAACGATGCTGATGGCGGGGCTGAGGTGCCCCAGTGTCCTGAAGGGGAAGCATCCCGCTCCTGTTGCAGGGTCCCCATGCTGCTGGGACCTGGCACGGCTGCTGTGTGATCTCTGCGCCCAGGGGGAGCTTGGCTTTCTGTCAGGCCTTAAAATAAACTCACTTGGCACCTTGGGGAAAAAATAAGTGATTTCCGTGACAGCGCTGCCTAAACATCTCGCCCCATGCTGGCTGCTTGTGGCCTTTGTGAGGTTGCTTCTGCTCCAGATTTCACACGAAAGGAAGTGTTTGCTGAGGGCATCCGCAAAGCTTTCTACCTCTCTTGTCCCCAGACACAGCTTGAGCTAAAGAGCAACCACCGAGCCACAGCCCATGGGCTGCAGGCGTGGGAGGTCGCCCGCGCTGGAGGACCCTGCACTGTGCCCTGCGCCCATCACCGTGGCCTCTCCTGGGGTGCTCAGGGTGGGACGTCACCTCCCTGTCCTCACGGAAAAAGTGATGAGATACAAAGGCTGAGCTCTGGCCATCACGGCCACCTTTCTCCTGCTTATCCCGGCCAAGGCAGGGTTAAGTGCACCCCACGCGTCGTGCTGTGCCACTGCATCTGTGCTCCCAGGATAGTCTGTTCTCTCCTCCACATTGCTGGGGAGAGCAGGGAGACGTCTGCCTTCCCTCCCACTCCCTTATTACTCACCGGAGCCGATCTGGACTCCAGATGGGCCGGAACCGGTTTTCCTCACAGGAGGTTTGGAGGAAGGTGGCAGGGGGCCAGGAGCCCAGTCCAACCCTCCACGGGACCGGTGCACCCCGGGAACTCCCAGACCAACTCCCTCAGCTCCATCCTCAGATGCCAGGAGCTCCCCGGCACCCAGGGTTTCGGGAGGGCAGCATCTGAGGGTGGAGGAGGAGCAGTTCCAGTTCGGGAGAATGGGGCGCAGGGCTGGACACCCCACACCACACCCATGTGGCTGGGGCCGGGCTCAGGAGCAGGATGGGGTGCAGCTACATCTCACCTTTCTGGCTTGATTCAAATGGAGAATTTGTCGAGGCATCCCAGAAGGGACTTCCCAAGGAGCTCAGCCAAGGTAAAGCCCCAACTGCCTTTGTGCCTTTGTCACCCTCCTGTGTGCACACCCGGTTGTCTGATGGTGCCTTGGAGAGGGTCTCACTGGTGCAGGCTTGGGGCTGACACCTCAACAGAGAGCTGCTGGAAAGAGGTGAAGCTTCAACTGTCACTTAGACAAAACCAAACCCAAGCACCAGGACCTGTAAGAGACTTGCATGTGCAAGTCCCAGGCTCTGCCCCAGGCTGGTAGAGGATTCCCTCAGCCCACAGCGATTACTGAGACACTGGAGCACAGGACATCCCTCCCAATAACCTACCTCCCAGCCTCTGGCCTCTCTCCTAGGGATGCTTCCATCTCCCTGGACGTGTTGCCATCTTTCCCTGTAGGGGAAAGTGCTGTGTTGCCCGGTGCTGTGTTGCCCGGTGCTTCTGGGAAGCACAGAGAGAGGCTGCTCTACCACGGCAGCCCACGGGACACGGCCCTGAGGGGGATCCAGGGAGGGTGAGGAGCATCCCCAGCAGCGTGCGTGCTCGTGCCACAGCATGCCGGGGGCCCAGCAGCACCTCGGCTCCCTCCGCAGCTCCCCAGATGGTCTGTGGGTGGTAATCTCGGCAGGTTGGTGGTGGCAACTTGATGAATGGGCTGTAGAATTTGGTGAGATAATTAAAGAACCTGACTCTCACAATGCACCTGATAACAAATGAGGTGTCTCTTTTCCTTTTCTGTTTTGCACGGCGAATTGTATTTCTAAAGATTAATGGATTTACCATTTCTGTCTCAACAATGGTCCCATTCCCCGCTCCTCCCCGTTACTGCAAGGTGCATCCCCCTGCCTCCATCTCCAAGGCGTCTCAGCCAACAGCACAGCCTTGCTTTGCAGAGACGTGGGGAGGCTTCAGGTTCTGGCAGCCCTTGGCCTCAGCTCGGACTGGCCCCATCCCCAGGATGCAGTGGGGAGCGGTCATGGAGAAACCAAAGATCCTGCTGTCTGTTCACAGGGCTTCTGTCCCTCTGGGAGCCAGGGCTGAGGGCTGCAAGGTGTTGGGTAGACATGTTCCCGGTCTGGTGCCGTCAGGCTACTTGTTGGGATGCCAAGGAGTCTGCAAACGGACCTGTCCACCTTGCAGACAATGCCTGGAGGTAGCACAGTCAAGAGGTGGGAAGGATGGATGACTTGAGGGACAACCAGGGATGCTCTGAGCCACATGGACCAGGAGGGAAGAGCCTGGCTGGCTCTGCTGTGCATGCCGGTTAGTAACAACAAAAATCTGTGTCCCGTTGAGGTGTGAGTGCCAGTTCAAGCTGCAAAAGCCCCTGCCCAGCATCCTGGGGGTCAAGGGACCAGTCTGGCAGCAGCTCCAGCCTCTGCTAGGCGGCCGCTCCAGCCTGTCTTTCCCTGGCTCAGAAACAGGGCACTTTGCCCAGGAGACGGCACCCTCCTCTGTCCCAGTGGCTCCTTTCCATCTGGGTCAGAGGAGAAAGGCTGGCAAGGGAGGGACTTGGCGAGCACAGCTCTGGCCATGGAGCAAGCACAGTGGGATCCCCAGGGCGGATCGTGCCTCTGCGGCCAGCAGCAGCCAGAAGATGCTCCAGTATGGTGGTGGCACTGGGATGGGTGATCCTCCCAATGCCATTTGCACACACGTCCGAGCAGCGAGGGACTGAGCCGAGCCATCGAAGCATCTCCAAAATGTGCTTATATATTATATAGACATTTAAATTAGGTACCTGTGCAAATCAGCAGGTCATTAATCACCCACTCGTTTAATTGGTTTTCCTGCCAAATTGGTTACAGATAAATAATTAAAGCTAAAAAGTGGGTTTGGATGCGTTCCTCTGGAAAGTCGGGTCAGCAGCTGGAAAGAAAATCTTTTAACTCCTCGGCTGGTGCAGTTCATCCCCAGCAGGCAGGGACCAGGGAGAGTGGTGGGGCCGGGGGCGCCCAGCTGAGGGGCAGGGTGGTGGTGCCAGGGTCCCTGCCCACGCTGGCACCCCGCTAATCTTTGCGTGCTGTCCTCTGGAGAGGCTTTTCTGAGGAGAAGGTGCCTGCTCGGCGGAGCATCTCTGGAGCAAGGAGCTGCTGGCAGGCCAGGCGAGTGTCCCGCTCCTGCGTGCTGTGAGTGTGGGTTTTTCAGTGCGCTTGGCTGCTAATCATGCATAATAATCGCGTTTGCAGAACACAAATGTCACTTGGCTGAGTGCTTTAATTTACTGCCCCGTAAACACACCCTGGGGATGCCTGGGCCCATAAAACATTGACAAGGGCCCTCTTTTCCCGGACACTGTCTTCCCGAGACCCCTTTTGTCAGACAGCGTATCCACGGGACGCGTGCTCCCAGCTGGACGGGGGCAGGCACCACCACGACAAAGCCCTGGCTCCCGGTGCGATGGGCAAAGAGACGGTTCACCCTTCATCCCCTCAGCATCCCCACCCAGCGCGGCCCCAGGGTGCTTGCACCAGCACGGCACCTCGTCAAGGCAGGGGCAGGAGGTGCCGAGTGTGGCAGCACTGAGACCCCAGGTCTCAGGGTCCGGCTCCACATCTCTGCCCAGCCCTGCTGAGGGTTGTGGCCCCATCCCCTCCCACAGGAACCAGCCTAGGCTCCCCAGGTGGACACTAGACGTCTTTCCCCGTGCATGGGATACACACCACGCGTACGGGGACACGTCCCACATGTGGGACATGGCTTCCAGCCATGGTTCAGGCTGCATCAGCTCCTGATCCCCCATCAGCGGGAGCAACCCATGGCACTGAGCAGCGCTGGCTCCCACATCCAAGGGATGCAGGAGCAGGCATTGATGGCTGCCTTGATCTGATCTGGGGGGGTCTGGCCAGCCCTTTCCAGCCAGCAGTGGCTGAGGGATCTTTGGGGATTTTTCAGGCTTCCCAGAGGGACAGAAAATCTTCCCATGGCTTTTCCTCTCAGTGGAGGAGAGCTGAGCACAGGAGCAACCTTGGGCTTAGCGGTCACTAGTTGATTCAGTGCAAACGAAATGGGAGGATAAACAGAGGCAGGTCAGTGGCTGAGGCTCTTATTTTACGAGGACAAACTTTAATGAACTTAGAGGACTAAGAAGCTAGCTGGACCTCTTCCCCATCCTTTTTAAATACAGGCTCTGCATTTGCCATTCCCTGGTGGCCCCAAGCCTCCCGTTGGGTGCTGGATTCATGCAGCGCAGGCTGCACTCCCAAGCCTGGGCAGCACCTGGGTCTCACGGGAATCTCCCTTCCCACTCCGCCATCGTCCTGTCCTGCTCCAAGGCAAGAAGCCACAGTCCCCCCACCCCAGACCCCTTATTTGCTCTGGGCTTTTTGCCAAGCATCGATCGGGTCCAGGCGCTGCAGCTCGTCATACCCTCTGCTCCTGACAGGGAACAGACGGACGGAGCAGGCTCCACTAGTGCTGCTCACCCACGGGCCAGGGCTCGTAGCCCAGAAGTCCTCTTCCCCTTGCTCCCTTGAGGACAATTCCAGCATCCTCCATTGCTTTCTGATTGTCTCAGCCACTTTCCCTTGTTGTTCTTGTTAAAGGCAGATCTCAATAAGTAGTTCACTAACTCAGCCATTTGAGAATCATCATTAATTTAATATCCTTCCTCATTTATTAATGGGCCTACTTTGTCTTGACTCTCCAGTATTTCCTTTTCCCCTTGATATATTTGTAAAAGCCCTTCCTATTCCCCTTAGCCGCATGGCTACCACTAATGTTTGCTTTTCCCGCTGTCTTTAACATTTCTCTTCAACCTTAAATGACTTGGACTCCCCTGGCTTCTCTCAGCTTCCATTCAGGGCTTTTCTCCTCTGCTCCAGAGATGTCCTGCTGCAGGGCAGCCCCTGGGGAGGCAGCAGTCTCCTCCAGCAGCTCCTGGCTGGAGCCTGAGGGAGCTCCAGAACCTGTTCTTGCCCTGGCAGAGGGTCCTGATGGGGTCAGCAGGACAGGATATCTGTGCATTGCAAGAGCTTCCCAGAGAAACCATTCAAATTGGGATAGGGCAGGCATCTCTGAACCGCTCCGCAGGCAGCCATCGCCCCTAGCAGCTCAACCAGATCCCAGGGTGGGGGGCTGCCCACACCCCATTGGACCCACAGCACGGTGTGAGCCCAGCTTTGGCTTTTGCAGCAACGCCGCTGGTCTAGCTGGCCCTTGCCATGATGCCTGTGGCCACCACTCATCCTCACGGGCTGCGTGCACCAGCTTCTGGCAGTGCACTGACCTACGCGGATGGTGGCCAAGTCCAGCCCCCACCACGCTGCTGCTACCCTGCTCCTTGCCTCAGCGGCTGCTGGAGACTGGGAGGTCCAGCATCCAATGCTGGGCAAGAGGAATCTGAGGATGAAGGCACTTGGCCGTTCAAGCCCCGTGGGAGGGAAAGGTGCGGGAGCAAAGGGAGCGAGCAGAAAGTTACAGGCAGAGCTGCGGAGTGGGTGGGAGCCCAGAGCACATCCTAAGAGGAGGGTGGGCTGTGCCGTGCTGTTGCCAGGGTGATGGGAGGCAGAGGGTTGGGCATGTGTCTGTTTACATAAGAATTGTTGATTAATGAACATACAGGCGAGATAATGAACCGAGGGCCTGGAGGTGCCTGAGTTATCTCTCCATCACAAGGCAGGCAGTTTAGCGATTCGGCTGCAGAGCCTTCCTGGTGCACCTCACCCCGGCCTGTGTGTCCTCACACAACCACGTCCAAGACAGCGTGCAGCAGTGTGGGGACCCAAATCCGTGGGAGAAGAGAGCCCCCATGTGATGGACTTCACTGACCCGTGTCCCTGTTGCAGCCACACCAAGGTGTCCAGGAAGAAACAGCACTTGGATGATCCTGCCAGTAGCTGCTGAGAGAAAGAACGCATCCCAGTCTGTCTCCCACAGACGGATTTGCCTGGTTTTTGGGCGTGTAGTGGAGCCTGAACATCTCCCAGGTGTCCTGCATGGGTGCTTGGTGGACAGGTGGGAAGCCCAAGCATGCCTTGCTACCCACCATCATTCCAGGTCATCATCCCCCTCTGACTCTGCCATGAGGTGGTTTGAGTCCTACCCACCACCCTTCCAGGTCATTCTCTCCCTCTGGCTCTGCCCAGGTATGGTATGAGCCCACAGCCTGCCATGAGAAAGATGTATCATCTTCTGCTCGCTTGGACTGCTCAAGCAGTTGACCACACCCCAGGCCACCGCCACCGGAAACAACCCATGTGGAAGGGCTTCCCACAGAGGTCTGGTGCTTGTTAGCCCCTGGTAGGTGATTCTTGCAGTCCCACCTCGATGTGGGGACATGCTGTTTCAGGTGGCAAGGATGTGGGAGTGCCCAAGTCCCCTCCCTGAGCTGGAGGCAAGGTAGGTGAGCTGACTATGAAGACCCTCATGCCCACAACCACCTCCTCCAAAGTTGCCAGCCTCCCTGTGGGGAAGGCTACAGACCCAGCAGCTTCCAAGGCCATGTAGAAGCTGAGAAACATCCTCAAAAGCTGTATGCTGGTCAGATAGTGTCACCAATTTGCACACAGCCCTGCCATTCCTGCCAGCATCCTTATCCCTGCCTGCAGCTCCAGGCAGGCACCTGGCTCCCATGCCCACCTTCTCAGCCCCGTGGTGTTCCTGTGGCACAGGGGAGAGTTGGGGCACCTACCCCAGGTAACACGTGTCCCACATCACAGAGGTGAGTCTGCAGGACTCAGCCATCACCTGGCACCCAGGTTGGCATCAAGGGTGCCCAGTGCCACCCCGAGCTCCTCGCTGGATGCAGGTCCCGAGGCTCCAGGGAAGCTCAAGGCAGAGCCCACCATGGGCCAACCTGGCAGCACAAAGCTCATGGCCAAGGGGTAGCTGCCCACGTCTGGGAGTACAGTGAGGACTTGGGACAGGCTTGGGACACAGGCAGGCAGCACAGCAAGGGCACGCATGGCAGGAGGATGAGGAGGACAGCACATCGGGGGATCAGCATCCCAATTTCTATTCCAAGTCTTGTTCCCAGCTGACGTATCAAAGCCCTAGCGCCCCGCACTTCTGTGGAAAGCCCCTGTCCTCTCAGAGCTGGAATATCTCTCAAAACCAGAAAAAATACCGTGTCTTCCCAAGAAGGAACTGGGGGCTGAAGGCGCAGGACACTGGAGAGTGGAGAGGGGCTGGGAGCAGGGATGCTGCGCTGGGAGAGCGGGATGGGGCAGTGGGAAGGGATGCAGCAGGCAGCGGGCTGGGGAGGGTGGGATGCAGAGGAGAAGGGGAAGGGCTGGTGGCAGACCCTGAGCAGCGGATCCGGGGGCACAGCCACGTGTGGGAGTTGCAGCCCCAAACGGGTACTGGGAGCCTGTCGCCCAGCCCCAGGTGCAGCGCTGGGGCGGTTTCCATGGCACTTTCCAACCACTGCTCCAGCTGCTCCGAAGGCTGTGATTAAATGCAGGCAGACCCACAATTACCACGGGGCTGCTGCTGGTGGGCACGCCAGCTCTGAGGGAGCGCTCGGGGCCCTGCCTCGCTGCACCTGCCCGTGCACGGCGTGCCGAGGGGGATGTGAGCTGCTGCTGGAATGCCTGCGCACAGATCAGAGTCCTCATGTCCCCAGGCAGGGATCAAGCCTCACATATGTCCATGGCAGGGATCCATGTCCCCATACCCTTAGGCAGGGCAGGGATCCGTGTCCCCAAGCAGGGCAGGGATCTGTGTCTCCATGTCCCTAAGCAAGGGCAGGGATCCATGTCCACATGTCCTCATGCAGGGCAGGGATCCGTGTCCCTATGTCCCCAAGTAGGGCAGGGATCCATGCCCCTATGTCCCCAAGCAGGGCAGAGATCCATGTCTCCATGTCCCCAAGTAGGGCAGGGATCCATGTCCCCATGTCCCCAGGCAGGGCAGGCATCCATGTCCCCAAATAGGGCAGGGATCCATGTCCCCATGTCCCCAAATAGGGCGGGGATCCATGTCCCCATGTCCTCATGCAGGGCAGTGATCCGTGTCCCTATGTCACCAAGCAGGACAGAGATCCATGTCCCCATGTCCCTATGCAGGGTAGGGATAAGCATCTCCAGGGACCCCCCGGCCTTGCAGAGACCCATGGCAGAGCACAGAGCAGACAGAGTTGTTCATTCCCTCGTGGTCCCCTCCCTGCTCAATTCCCACAGCCCTCCATGCTCCCATCTCGCCCCATCCCTGCGGGGTGACCCCCCACTCCATGACACCCAGGCAGGGTGCAGATCCCCAAGGGACACCGAGGCGGCTGCCCGCGCAACTGGAGCAGAGTAAATGCTGTAATTTTGAACGTGTCCGGAAATAATGACTTTAAAAATGTATCATTCTGCAAACTAATTAAGGCACGCGCCCGCATCCCCAGCAGCAGGGGAAGTGAATTGTGAGTAACTCTCACAGACCTGGAAGCCCACTTGATCTTTAAAAAACGTGGGCAGTGAGTGCTCCTGAATATTTAAACCCGATGGCTCCGCGGGTGCTTGGGAGACAAGGAGGGGATCCTGGAAAAGGGAATGTGAGGACTTTGGCAGAGGGGGAGGCCCCTTCTCCTCACCCTCCTCCCCAGGTGATTGTGCTGGGCAGGCAGGATTGGTGCTGAGCTCCCTGACCCACAGCCGTGCCCGCATGAGGCAGACTGGCTCCCAAGCCTGGGTGACACTTTGGTTTGGGCTGCAATGTCCCTCCCAAGCATGTTCAGGTCCTGTTTCCGCAGCACTGGGATGGGAGTGGGCGCAGGAATGCCGCTCTGTCTCCTGTCATGCCTGTGCCGGGAGCCAGGGCTCTGCCAGCTTGGTCCCTGGGGATAGGGATGGAGTCACTGGGTCCCTGGGGGAAAGGGGGGTGCCAGTGGCACTGCCACCCAACCAGGTGATGCTGTATTGGGTCATCCTTAATTCCCAGCTGCAGGCAAGCCAGGAGCGCTAGGTTGGGTCATGGTCCCATGTGTCCCCCATGATGCCACATCCCATGGTACCCCATGTTGCTCCATCCCATGACAACCCAACAGTGCCCCTAACCCTAACCCCACACCCTGGGGGTGCCCCGCAGTGCTGCACCCCATTGCTGTGCCGTGCCCAGTGCCTGGCACGTGCCGGTGCCCAGTCTGCCTGCAGCAAGGCTCTGCCACCCGTGCCCACCCCGGAGAGCTCGTCCCCAGCGACGCGCTGGCCCATTGTGAGATTAATTCTCAAAGAGGGGCTGTAATTACCTTCCATCTCCCCCTTCATAAATATGTAGAAATAAAAGCAGCGCGCTCTGCCGAGCCCACCAACACTCGGCGGTGACCTTTCCGAAACAATATGTGCTGCGAGGCACATTCGCGCGCCAGGCAAGCGTTGCCATGGCAAAGTGGGAGCGCAGCAAACACACCGCAATTACGGGGTGAAAAGCTCCCCAGCAGCACGGCGATGTTCGCCGCAGAGCCGCACGCCCGCCTCTATTGATACGGCCTTTTGCACAGTGTAAATGTCGCCAGGGTCCCGCTCGCCTCGCACCGCCCACCGGGTACCGTCGCTCGTGGGGCCGGAGGAGGTGGGAGGTGGATGCTGAGCTGGGTGGTGGCCCTGGATGAGAGAGGACGGCATCCTCATCCTGCCTGGACCTGCAGCCCCTGTCCTGCATCACTCAGCTCCATCCTCATCCTGCCCAGCCCACGGCTCCCAGTCAGCTCCAGGAGCTGATCCCTGTCCCCAGCATCAGCTCAGGGCAGTTGTCATTCCTGGTCCATTCTCTCTGCTGGGGACACTTGGTTTCTCCATACAGTGTGGCTCAGTTACAGATTTGGGAAGCATCCACACCCCGATTCCCTCATATAAACCCTCAACCCCTCCTTCCCGCTCCCTCTCCCCTCTATCCATCCCGGGGAGCATCCCACTTTGCAGGGCACTCCAGCCGGCTCAGGTGCCAGTGCGGAGGTCCCACGCATCCCCATCCCCTGCCTGACACCTCCCCTGGTGCCGGAGGGTTTTTCAGGCATGGCAGTGGGTGTGGGGTCCCTGCTCATGAAGCGCGAGCAGGTGGCTGCCAGCACAGCGCGGCGCAAAATCAATCGACCGCGCTCGCTCCCGGAGACGGATTTATACAGAGAACAAAAGGTCTAAAAATGTGCCAGAGCTCCCAGGCTGATGGGAAAGCTCTTCATGCACAGCCAGCAGAGATGCTTGCTGGGCCTGCGAAGCTGGCTCAGAGGTGCACGTCGCAGCGTGCCACCCTCCTCCTGCCCCCCTCCAGCACCCCGCTGATGCACAGCTGCACCGGCCTGGCTTTCTGCCCCGCGCGCCCTCCTGCTCGGGCTGGCATCACCCCAGGGAGCCTTTCCCTCCTTTGGGGCTGCTCCCGTGGGTGCTTCAGGTCCCGCTGAGACGCAGGGACGTGCTGAAGTCCCCCTGCCATGGCTTGGGGCTGGACGGAGAGGGGGATTTTGAGGTATCCCCCTCTCCAGCAATGCTGCTGCAGGGCTGGGATGCCCTGTAAACCCTCCCACCATGCAAAAAATTTCCTCTTATTGCAAAATCTGGCAATCTCCCTGGGAGAGGAGCAGGCAGTGGTGGTGCCGTGTAGCACCAGGCAGGGTTAAGCAGCAAATGATTTGCAGAGGTACACGGACACCAGTTGCATCCTCCCGATGTGGACTGGGCAGCACTGGGGCCATCACCACCCCATCCCTGGGAGTAACCAGAGCCAGAGCCAGGAGCTGTCGCTGCCATGCACTGTGCCAGCCGCTGCTCAGCTCCATGCCCCCAGGACACCAGTCGACGTCTTGCCTCAGGCAGAACAACTCCAGTGCGGCTCCGCATCCCCAGCCTTACACCCGACGGCATGCGGCTGGCAGAATCTTTTCAGATGCTTTGCAGCCACCCCGTAGCATCTCCATCCTCGCTGCTGATCCAGGCGCTCACAGGGTTCTCGCCAAAGCACCACCGCTTGTCCTCTAGGAAGCCAAAGGCACTGGGCTGGCACTGCCTGGGTGTCTGGGGCATCTTTGTCACCTGCACGGGGGTGTTGAGTGCCCATGTGACCCGGGGTGAGGGCATCACCATGGGTCTGGGTGCATCCCGGTGTGTGCACCTCACTGTGGGAGGGTGGTGTGACACTGGGTGTGGCTGCGTGTGCCACCGTGTCACCGTGAGCGTGGCACAAGTCGAGTGCCGCTCCGTGTGTGTGCGCTGCGGGATTACTGAGCGCTCCCATGAGCTATTTATTTAACCTTGTTTTGGAGGCGGGTGAATTCCCTTTGCAGTGATGCGAAGCTTCATTGCCGCCAGCCCATAAATCAGGGAGCTGCGCTCCTTTCAGATGCCAGAGGACTGCAATCGGCAGTTCTACCGCTCCGTGCCTGACCCTGCTCTCTGCCCAATGCCAGCGCTGCCCCCAGGTACCCCGAATGAATGAGAGGAGGGTCTCCATTTGTGTTTTGTGACCTGAAGTGAGAGCGTGGGAGATTTCCCCCTTCCCTGGGAAGAGCATCACTTGGGGTCCCGGGGTGGAGGAGGCTGGTTGTCATGTTTGTAGGCAGCACTAGCCCCCCTGAGAAGGCAAGGGTCTCCACGCTGGCAGAGCCCTTCCATCTTCCCGGTGAGTCCAGCTTTCCTTCTCGCTGAAGAGGGAGGTGGTGTTTCAGCAGAAACACCCCTGTCAGGGAGATGGGGCTGAAGGGGAGCTCGGGGCGGGGCTGGCCAGCCAGAAAGGGTGCCCACATCAAGGCATAGCAAAGCCACCACAAGCTGGAGCACCCTGTCCCCACCTTGTTGGTGTGCGCTTGGTGGCTCTGCAAAGACCATCGAGCTTCCAGGACACGTCAGACCCCAGCCCCATGCTCAGGGATGAGTGGCAATGGCGCTCCTGCCACCAAACGTCCTCTTCGTGGCACCCCAGGGACAAGGATGGCCGCTACCACGTGGCACAGCAAATGGGCCACGGCTGGGGCAGGGAACGGCGCACGGCAGGCAGGGATGGAGCTTCACTCACTGCCTGGGGCTGCCCCCGCGCCTCCTTCAGAGGGAGAGGGAGGTGGCTTCGTTTCCAGCTCAGCAACCCGCAGCCAGCTCCCATTTTCCACGTTGTTAGCCTCACCGCTGGAGAGGCGGCTGGGCTGACAGCGCGGGGCACAGCTTCCCTCAGCCAGCCGGGGTGCAGCCACGCACTTCCCAGCTGGATGTGGGGCCCAGGGCCTATCGCCGCCGCGACGGGACAAGGGTGGGAGGGGATCACAGCATGGCAAGGCCTGAGATGTGGTGGGGATGGTTGTGTGCAGACGTGGGCACATCAAGCCAAGGATCACTCCAAGGATGGAAGAAACCTCTGGGCTGCCGTGGCGTCCTCTTCGCCCCGCGCCAGGAGGATGAGCGGCGTAGGGGGCAAGGAGCAAGGCCGGTGAGCTCGGTGGGAGGTTGCATGGCTTATCCCAGCCACGAGCCCTTCCCCGTCGCAGGGATGGGTGCAAGGGGGTTGAGCTGAGTGCCCGCAAAGCGCTGAGTGTAGAGGGGAGCGAGCTACGGTGAACCAACACTGGAGGTCACGTCAGACTTCAAAGGGGAGCGCGGTGTAAATATTTCACCAGGCCCCGCGCAGAGCAAGGAAGCAGCGGCAATTAGAGCCGGCCACGTCCGCTCGCAGCAGGGAGGGGATGGAGATCAAAGCCTTCCGGCAGGAGCCTGGCCGGGATCTCACCTGGGCAGCGTACCCAGCTGCCCTCCCCGGGGCTGGTTGCGTGGAGCTGGGCGCAGCCCGCACCCTCCTTCAGCCCATCTGTCCGGGGGCTGGCATGCTCTGCCTGCAGCTGGGGACACCAAGGAGCTGCGGTCCGTGTCCCCAGCCCCGCGGGGAGAAGTGCCCAGCCGAGCACCCACGGGTGGGCATGGGGATGCCGGCTTGAAGCAGGGTGCTGCAGAGTGTCCTCTGCCTCCAGGCAAAAGGCTAGCCTCCACCTCCCACCCTGCCCTGCTGTGCACCCGTGCCACCATCACCACAGCCTGGAGGGGTGGCAGGACCTATGGGCACAGATGGTGTCCTTGTGACATGCATCGGCTTGGAGCCCCGCAAAGGGATGCTGCGGGGCGCAGGGTGGCACGGGGCTCTGTGGAGCCGGGAGAAGCAGCGCTGGCACCTGTGCTGCTGTTCATGCCCCCAAATTAAATGGAATAATTCATCTTTGGCCTCAGAAAGGCGTTTGCTGGAAGTCCCGTGAAGCATACCTGGGCCCTGCTGCCATGCTCTTTCCTGGCACGCAGGCACGGACAGGAGGGGCATCACCAGGATGCGGTCTCTTGGCCTCGGGACCCTAAGGGACTGTCCCCAGGCAGGCCGTGGGGCTCAGTGGGGACATGGAACTGCCCCTCAGTGCCCCATCCTCAGGCCAGCCCAAGGCAGACGGACAATGGGGGAAGGACCTTGCATGCCAGCTCTGCCCAGTCCCACAGCCACGTAGGGCTGGGAAGATGAGCCAGCCACCTGATGCTTACCCGCCAGTATTCCCACCAGCAATACGAAGCTCTTGGCTCCCTCATCTTGGCCGGGAGGAGAGGGACTCCAGCGGTCCCAGCCATGCTGAGCCATGCTGAGCTGTGCTGGCATCCAGTACTGCTGAACAGTCCCACCAGCTGCGGCTGGGATGCGAAGCGAGCAAGCAGTGGGGCAGTATCTGCGGTGGGGCAGCGTGTGCAGTGGGGCTGAGTGTACAGTGGGGTTATAGGCGCAGTGGGGCAGCGCACGTGCTGTGGGGCTGTGTTCGCAGCGAGGCAGTGCACGTGCAGCGGGGTGCGTGTCAGCACTGGGACAGGCAGTAGCGCAGGGGGACAGCTCGCCTCCCTCACTCCCGGGGGTGGGTTACCGCATTCCCCAGTTGCTGACTGCAGCCCCCAAGCTACAGCCCCCTCGGGTTTCGGCTCACTTGAAAGGTCTCCTTTCAAACACATTCCAGCTCTACTGATGCCGCCAAGATGGTTGGAGCTCCCCACTGACGCACCCAGCCCCTCCTGGGGCACCCGTGCTCCCTAGCACCCGTGCCATGGGGGGGTCCTGCGCAACAGGGACCACAAGAAAGCAGAGCCGGGGGTGACACTCTGCCATGTGCCATGGTCCCAGGGCAACGGCTCCCCCCACACCCCAGGGACAAGTGCCCTCCCAGGGCAGTGGGTGCATGGGGAGGGGGCCACCAGCACCCTGCCCTACAGCACAGGGAGGGGATGGTGCCTGCGGAGAATCAGCTCCTGAGCAGAGACCTGAAGCCGGAGGCAGTTTTCTCATCACCAGCCCGGCAGCACGCGCCGTGCTGAGCGATGGGGTCCCGTGCCCTTCCCCCTCACCCCAAACAGGTTTCGCTCGCCGGCACAGCTGCCGCGTCCAGATGTTGCCAGTAGTGAGGGAGGCAGGCTGCTCAGCCCACAGCTGCTCCCTGCTTCGCTTGCAATTGCTTTGGAAATATTGTGTGCGCTCAGCTCTTTAGAGCTAATCTCCCTCCTCCATCCTCCAGCCGGGGCTGGGGAAGCTGCCCACACCAGCCCGGCCAGTGGGGAAGCTGGGGAAGGGGAGGGGTCCCCGCCAGCAGCCCCTGCACAGGGTAGGGCCGGGGGTGGCCAGGATACTGTGGCGGGAGGTGGGCTGGGTACCACCCCAGTGATTCCTTCCCGCTTGATTGGGGTCATTAATCCCGCGCTCTCCGCCAACCTGACAGAGTCTGTAAGTGTCAGCGCGTGAGCAATCCGCTCGCTCGGCGCCATCCATCAGGCCCCTGGCAAACGCCGTGTGACACCCCCTCCCTGATTTATCTGAGGCCAATGGAGTCATGAAAAACAGCTGGTAAATCCTTCCCCATCAGCCGGCTGATTATTAATGCAGCCAAGTGTGGAGGCAGCGAGCGATTTGGAGAGACGGGCCCGGCCGGCACTGGTGAAAGGCAGCATATGGCCCAGCCCGGCTGCCCCCCTGGCGAGGTTCCTGCCTGCGGGATGCTGCCTGCTCCCCGCCACGGTAGGAGCAGAGCCCCGCGTGCAGGCAGCGATGCTGCGGCTGCGAGATTGCCCCATGCTCCTGCCTGCACTCACAGATCCCAGGCCAGGTTTGCGGGACACCCACTGCCCTGGGATGCCTGGGCTGGGGGGGAGCTCACCATCCCACCCAAGCGAAAAAGCATCGCTCAGGGCCAGGCAAGCCCCTTGCCAGGTTTTACAGTGCCGGTCCCTGTGTCACACGTCCCGCACCAGGGCAAGGAGTGCTTCTCGTGCCCTGCAAGGCTGCTGTGCCCTCTGCATTGACGTAATGGCTTGGTGAAAAAAAAAAAAAAAAAAAAAAAAGGAGGCAGGGG